>RPOG01003491.1:9504-62379 GCA_008086565.1 Thalassoma bifasciatum
AAGCTTTAATGGTGTAAACGTCCTGTGGCAGCTCTGACTTCCTCCTCATCAGGACCTTGTCCTTTTTCAGGTCCTTCATACCCTGAGAAAACAGAATTTGAGAGGCCTTAACTAAGTGAGTAAAAGTAAAGACTTCTACATATACTGGCTGTAAGTTCAGTTTAGAGATGCGCTGATCATGATACTGTGTTGGGATCTGGTATCTGACAGTATCTGTAAGTGACATGACGTCGCCGATCCGATACAATCATATAAAATGACAGCTTCGCTGCATGCTAGTAATGAGGCCATATACACATTTACGGCAACTAGGCGGAATTGACTTCTTCTTCGTGGCCGTAAACACTGCCGTAAAAGCTGCCGTAAACACTGCAGTAATCATTGCCATAAATGGCCTGACGCAGCAGCGCCATGTTTTCCTTTTGGCGTTGATGGTATCGCTAAAACTGTGTGAGCATGTCCTTAATTTGGAGGTACTTTTCACTTGAAATGCCACAAAGTGCCACAGCAAAGTGCAACATATGTGCAGCCGATGTTCAGAGGGGTGGACAAAAACCTTAAATGTTTAATACCACAAATTTGGCCAAGCAGTTATTTTTAAATATATATATATAGAAAATATAAATAATAAATAATAAAATATATTCTATAATACATACATACATATATATATATATATATATGTATTATAGAATATATTTTATTACATTCTGTTCAAATTATATCTGTCAATATCTCGAGCCTACAGTTATGTCTCATTGCTAAATGTGTTCATTTTCAGGAGGAAATAATTTAATATTTAAACTTATTTTGAAAAAAGTACTGTAAAAGCTTTATCATTTGTAGGTGCTTAACACTTGTATGTTCTAAGTTAAGAAAGACATACTCCAAAATAAATCATCCTCTGCATGTTTATTGTTAATCAGGTAAAAAGCCCCATTGCACCATGTATCGAATCGCAATCGCAAATTGCAATAATGTTCAACATAATCACAATGGCAAAATTTTTCCATATCGTGCAGCACTAGTTTGTATTGGTATGATGATTTGTTTGGCTGCCAGAAAGGAGCTCATATGTCATGGGTTATGCATCATGTACGCTTCGTCCCTGTGCTTGTGAATGAAGTAAACTGCTCTGAAGCACACCTCTACAAAGTGTGCTAAAGGGGGTAAGTGAATTGAGCCTGGGCACCATTTACTGAAGGTCGCACTGGCCAAATGAGCCAGACTTAAGGGTTGAAGCGTGCTTAAGCACGGCATGATTGGCCAGAGTGACCACGTCCTTAATAACGGATGGACTGATAGCTCAGTCTGTACCTGTGAGGCCTCGTTTTCCACCGTCTTCTTCAGCAGTTGAATGTCTTCAGCTGTCGGGGTTTCTGTTTCCATGGCGTACACAGTCACAGTATTACTGTCACTGTACAGCATGTACTGCGAACACACAGCAGAAGTCATGCCTTAGAAAACATGTTTCCTCATACAGACAGTTCACTCATTCAACTGCAGGGCAACATGTGTTTATCCACCCTGTTCACAAGACTCTACTAGCTCTGCTGAATATTGACAGGATCACAACTGGAAGAGAGCAACCTAGGGGTATTATGGTGTATGAGTTTCCTGGAGACCTTTAGTGATTGTGGGCGGACTGTCAACACTTAACAAGGTCACACTTTAACCCCTTAGTTCCCTCCCAATTCTGGCCTATATACCATGCTATGTTGTCATGAATCTGGACAAATGTGGCTGAAGCATCTTTTTTTCCCTCTTCAATTTTTATAACCAATTTTTGAACATCATTAACTTCACGGAGCTTCGTGCCAGACATGAGACATCCACCACATTACTTCTACACCTTCTCATGTACATCTGGGTGAAATTTGAGCGTTCTAGGTAAAACCTTGTAGGAGTTAGAGAGTTTTTAGTCTCAGGAAACCAAAAACCAGCAAGTGCGTTCCCATTTTCCACACACTATTTAGACAACTTTGAGTAAATAAAACAGCTGTATCAGTACTCTGTGTATTCTTTGTACTCAACTTTGTTTTCTGTGAAAAGGTTCGTCATGGTTTGCACCACTCCTGTCGCGCAGAGGAAAATAAATCATTACACTAAGCATTTTGGGGGACCTTGCGGCGACCTCACTTGCTACAGCAGGCTTCGTATGAACAGTAAGGCTGTTGGTTACTGTACGTGTGATTGACAGGGCCGACAGCCAATAAACAAGCCTGTTAGAGGGGCACTGTGCGAGACCACCCAATGCTGCTGTTCTGTGAAGCAGAGGGCACTCCTTGTATAACTCAGGCTCTCCTAGCCTTAAATCTCCATGTATCGAGATGGGGACACTTCTGTCTTGTAGCCAGAAGTGAATCCAGCTTTTACTTTGGGTAGTTCATGAATAAGATGGTTTGGAACACAGATTATGACACTTTGGACTCAAAATGGTGAGTAAATAAGCAGAGGAAGTCTAAATGATGACTAACAGAAACAGTTTTCATGTTCAAAGTAAAACTACAGCATATTATCAAACAAGTTTTTCAAACACAAAAAGTATCAAGGAATCAAGGTGTATCACTGACCTCTTCCTGTGGGTGGAGCCCAGGGCGCAGGGTGTGGAGCTTATTACTCTGACAGGCAGGACAGACAGATAGATAAACACACACACATTCACAAAGATAATGTAATTACAAGCATGACATAATTCATGTAACAGAGACAAGTGAGAAGACGGGTGAGTACCTGAGGGTTCTGTCTGGCAAGCTCCTCTATCTTATGCCAGATCTCTTCTCTTTCCTTGAGTTTATATTTCTCTCTGCAGACACAAACAGGTTTAGATATTTCACTCTATCATAGTCGTCTTCTGTGAATCACAAAACAACCCAAAAAAGTAAGATGATGTTGTTGTGACTTAGTTTTAGGAGTTTTGAACGCCCTGCAGGGTGTGTGAGTCTATTACTTTTGTTTCTCTGCTTTGTATTGTTGCGTGCAGTCATCAAACAGCTTCTGGTTCATCTCCATGAAGAGCTTCAGAGCATTGTAGATCAGACCATGGATCGTCCTGAGTGTAGACGGAAACAAAGGAATAACACTCTGAGACACAGATACTGTTTCTACCATGTATACTAAGCAGCAGATACAGTTGGGCCCAAAAGTTTACAACCCCCCAGCAGAATTTCTGATTTTTTGGCCTTTTCTCAGAAAACATGAATGATAACACAAAATTCTTTCTATCACTCATGGTTAGTGGTTGGGTGAAGGCATTTATTGAAAAAAAAAAGTTTACTCCTTTTAAATCATAATGAAAACAGAAACTTCAAGAATAACCCTGTTAAGAAGTTTACACAACTCTGGTGGTTTTGTCCTGATAAATGCACAAAAGGTAACACAAATGGGTTTGAATGTCTGCTAAAGGTAACCATCCTCACCTGTAATGAATGTGAGTGTATAAAAAATGAACAGGGTCATTTTTGAAGTTTCTGTTGTCATTATGATTTAAAAAGAGTTCAGACCCTCATCTGAGTCACACAACAGACAAAGACAGTCTGCTTAAAGTAAAACCACACAAACAATGATCAGTTTTCATGCTTTATAAAAAGATGTGAACCCTTGTGAATATGATTTCTCCAAGACCTGACTGGAGCCGGAGTCAGCCCACCCAGTCAATGAGACCAGACTCGCAGTGTTGGTTCAGGTTGCACTGCCCAATAATAAACACACACCAGTTTTGAGTTAGCTGTTCTATAGAGGCACAGAGGGATGTGAACTATGCCTCGTACCAAAGAACTCTCAGAACACCGACTCAGTGGAGCTCGATGAGGTGAAGAAGAATCGTAGAAGGTCAGCCAAAATTTGACACAAACTTCTGTCGCATGCAAACATTTCTGCTGATGAATCTAAGTTATGTTACACTGAACAAGAAGGAGTTCATAGGAGGACACTGCTGTCCAATGAAAACAAACATCCCTGCATGCTTGAAATTTATAACGAGCACCTGGATATCCCAGAAGACTACTGCAAAAGTATCCGGGTTGTTTTGAAGCCAACACTCATCTGGTTCTTATTTGTCATGGTGTGACTTTACAGCCACCAATCAAATGACCCGTCTAAGAAAATAAGGCTTGTGTGTGTGTGTGTGTGTGTGTGTGTGTATGTGTGTGTGGTGTTACTTGTTCCAGTGGCTCTTTGAGTTCTTGTACAGTGCGGGGAACATGATGGGGAGGATCTTGGCAGCGTTGTCACTGATGAGACTCATGATGTACTCATTGTTCCAGTAATAAAGTGCTCTCTCTGCAACCTGGACATCGCATACACACACACACACACACACACACACACACACACACACCCATCATTAACATCTTGAATCATGAGAAAAACTAATCAGCTGAAGTTATAAAACCTTATTTGTCAGGTCAGTCAAATATTCTGGTTCCTGCTGGGCTTTGATGGTCTTGGCCTCCAGGAACACATGAAAAGTAAATCACCTATAACTGCCAATTCCAAATGTTCAATGTATACTGAATCAGGTCTCAGTACCTGGAAATGTGGGCTGGACACACACTTGGCAAGCTGTCTAAAGAGTGGCTCCTGGACTTTGACAAACTCTGCTGGCTCGATGACATCCAGAATCTCCTCCAGCTCATTCAGAAACATCACCTCTTTGGGACTGTGAGTCTTAGGCCAGAACTTGAGAAGACCCATAATCACCTGCAGAGGGCAGAAGTAACATCACTAGTCACCAACCCTGGATCCAGCAAAACAAGCCCAGACCATCACACTTCCTCCTCCATGTTTGACAGTTGAAGCCACACACTGTGGAAGCATCCTTTCACCTACTCTACGCCGTACAAAGAAGCTGTTGTCCTGTGAGCCGCCTATCACGCAAACTGTTGACTCTCAGAAACTTGTCTTCTGATTCAGTTGTGGTTTTGAGTCTGCCAGACCTCTTCCTGTCAAAGTTTGCCCCAGTTTCTGACTTCCTTTTGATGCTGAAGGAAACTGTACTCACTGACACCTTGACTTTCTTTTTTCTCTGTAGGAAAGACCTACATTTTTCAGTGTTATGATGGTCTGTCTCTCTTCCACTGTTAATTGGCTTTTTCTTGCCATTTCTGTAGCAACACACGACTTTCTGCAGTACAATACTGTTGAACTGATGCTCACGAGGGTATGGTACCACATTGTGTTCAAACTCTGCTTTTATGCTGACAGAGGGGCTTGTTAGTACTGAAGCAAACTTGGAACACCTGTAGGAATTAGTAGCAGCAGCTTTTTAAGGCTTGGTCACCCTCTGTTGCTGCAGGACAGCTATCAATTGTTAACCCATTTTATGTTATTGTTCTGAAATGTACTCTGTTTTTCAGTTTTGTGGTAACCTTACTTTTTATTTTACCCTCTGTTAGTTCAAGCTCCTGATTGGACTTGAGTGACTTGAATTGTAATAAGTAACTGGAAAAATTGGGGTGTTCTAAAACTTTTGACCGGTCGTGTATGTTTATAGGAGACCACTTTAGAAAGAAAGCAGACTCACCGGCTCAGTCAGACTGCTGTCTTTCTCCAGGAACTGGACGACACAGTAAGCCAGCTGCAGGGGTTGAGAACATGAGAGAAGGAGGAAGATAGAGACACAGAAAGATAAAGAGAGAGACATAAAAGAAAACAGTCAGACAAACAGACAGACAGAAAGACAAAGAGAGACATACATACAAACAAACAGACAGACATACAGAAGGACGGAAAGACAGACAGACAGACAGACAGACAGACAGACAGACAGATAGCCGGACAGAGAGGCAGAGGGATAGACGGGCAGGCTGGCTGACAGACAGACGGATGGACAAACAGACAGACGGACAGAAGGTCAGACAGATAGCCGGACAGACAGACAGAGGGATAGACAGGCAGACTGACAGACAGACGGATGGACATGCAGGCAGTCAGATAGGCAGTCTCTAACCTGTGGGTGGTAGACACTCAGAGATTTGACTTTGTGCAGGGGCAGAAGAACACGGATCAGAAACATCTTGTGTTCTTCTTTCAGAGGCAAAGCGAAGCCGTTTATAATGCTAAGCAGAGACAACAGAAATACAATGATGATCAACAGGTTCAAGATGTTTGCTCAACTACTTGCTCTAATTATTAAGGCTCACTCAGGGCATTATGCATGTATAATCTAATAGTTCAAGTAGGAACTATCACCAGGTGACTTAGTATGCATCTGAAAACCAGCTGTAAACTGTAGTGATATGGTGTGTGTGAGTGTGTGACAGGGTTACCTTCCAAGTATCTCCAGAAGCTCAGCGATGCCGTTGTGATGTTCTGTCTCATAGATAAATCTGTTAAAAATACAACAGAACTGTTTGTCATAGACTGAGTACACATGTCAGAGCCTGGACTTAAAACCAGTGTTTTCTTAAGTGAGGACCAGGACCTGCTTGGGGCTCAAGGAAAGCATTGGGCTGAAATAAAGTAACATATTACTCCATTTATTACAAATGACAGTGGCTTCATGGTCAATGTGGGGCCAGCCACTCTCTCACAGCCTAGTGTGTACTAGACGTGGAAAAATTTTATTCAAAATTGCATGAACCAAAATACTGAAACGTAAGGTTCACAGCCTGCAACCATGTTTTGTTTTTAGACTCCACTAAAGCGGTTCTTGGTGATGGGCTGCTGTCATTCAAGTTGCTGAGCTTCTTAAGTCAGTGAACAATTTCGAGACAAGATACAAATTTGTTTTGTATCCCTAACTTAAAAGATGAACAAAGTGGATTTTTTTTAACTGGAGCAGGTTTGTACGGAGTCAGATCAGTCTCAAATTTCACAAATGCACACAAAGATTCACAAATGTATTTCTGATTCACACACAATTTATGTTGTTCTGCACAAATACAAAAAATATCCACAGCATTGAGCTGGGTCAGACTGAAATGCTTTTCCTTTTCTTTTTTTGTGTGTGTGTATATATATATATATATATATATATATATATATACACTACCGGTCAAATGTTTTAGAACACCCCAATTTTTCCAGTGTTTTTACTGAAAATTTTGCTGTTTAATGTCTCATTGCACTCAGACGTCAAAGCATAGTACAAATAAGCAATTGGAGTCAAAAAAGAAATTATGGAATCAATTTATAGACCAAAATGTATTCTAAACTGTTGACTCATCAAAGTAGCCACCTTTGGAAGATATAACAGCTGAACACACACGTGGCATTCTTTCTCCAATAGAAATAAAATATTCTAAAAAAAGTTCTTCCCATGTCTGTTGCAGAAGTTCCCATAAATGTGTGGCACTTGTGGGTTGCTTTGCTTTCACTCTTCTGTCCATTTCATCCCAAACTGTGATGAACCCAAGATTTCAAATTTTGATTCATCAGTCCATAACACCTTTTTCCAGTCTTCAGTAGTCCAATGGCAGTGTTTCTTGGCCCAGGCAAGAAATTACTCCCAGCATTTATTTGGGAGAGGCCTATATTTGTCAAAACGCACTGCTATACCCTGCAGTTAATTGGGACTCTGCAGTTGTTAAGTGTTTTACAGTATGCTTTTTTGAGCCGTTTTCGGCATAAAATTTTAGGTTGTCAAATATTCTGTGCATCCCTAGGTAACACTGATAAATACCCATCAACGCACAGTTACCAGCATATACCAATTTCTTTAAGCTGAGTGCACGTTTGATAAATGAGGACCAGTGTTCTGATGTGTTAATGGCTTATATTGTCTGAGTGAAAGATTTAAGGTATTTCAAGCTTTTTCTTTCCTCTGATTTCAACTTCTCAGTTTCTCTGTTGGTTGTCTGTTGCCCATCACTTAAGTTCTGACCTGTAGAAGATGTTGTTGATCTGGCGGCGGATGTAGGCGCGGAGGCCGAGGAACTTGCCGTAGATCCGGTGGAGGATTGTCTTCAGGAAGTCTCTTTCTCTGGGATCCTCGCTGTCAAACAGCTCCAGCAGCTTTAAGACAACCAACGCATAGAGAGTCAGAGCAGTCCCTGAAGAATCACATCTGCACATTGTAACATGAGCCTCAGAGGTCCCAGCTTACCGACAGTACAAACTTTTGGTCAATGTATTTTTTGGCAACGTTTGGCTGGAAGTCTGGAGACTCCAAGAAGCGGAGGAAGAACTCATAGACGAGCTGTGAAGACAAAGACATGTCGCTTACTGCAAACATGAGCAAACATCACCATCACACAGAAACATAACCTGATCATCATATTTCAATCCAAACCATTCAGCTGGTTATGACCATGGCAGAAAATGTTCATTGTGAAGCTGAATGTGCACACACTCAGACAGACAGCAGGGCAAACTGAAGCCAAAAAGCCACAGAGTACCTGTAAGTGAGGCCAGGCAGCCTCCAATGTCGGCTCATCCTCTTCGGGATCAAACTCAGCACCCGTGGGGTTGGAGGATGGAGGGAGAGTCCGGAACAAGTTCACAGAAAACTGAACACACATATACCCAGACACAGACACATTCACACATCCAAATACAAATACAAATACACACACACACACACACAGAAAAAAAAAATCTTGTTTCAGTTTTAAAGTTTGTGAACAATCACTTGAAGACTAATGTCTCAGCCAGACCTAAAAAATCTAGTCCTCCCTAAGACCAAGAAAGGAGACACAAGTCCAGCTCTGATATACAGTTGTGCCAGAAAGTTAACACCAACCGGCAACCTCCGGTCTGGAAAAATGAGACAACACAGAAGTGCTAAAAAGCTGCTGTTCCTCCAGTGACCGCTTGAGGCTGGCTCCAGAAGCACCGGAAGTCCTGTACAAGTGGACAAGAAAAAGGCTGTTTTCAGAGCTGAAATCAGCGTATTTAAAGCCTGGTACAAACTCTGTCTCCCGTCTGGATCGCTAATTTTGCTTACAGCACACACTGTGAGGGGGGTGAATTTTTTTCTAACTCAGCCGTTTGGAAGATATTAGGATCAAGAGCTTACCCAATCAGAGCCACAGCTCAGATCACGTGACTGACGGGCGCCCAATAGCTGTGAGTTTGGGCACTCGTCACTCGTCCCATTTCCAATATGGCCGCGCCCGTCGTTTAGCCTCAAAACAGAGCTGCAGTGACAGACGGGTGATGTCACGGAGACTACGTCCATGTTTTATACAGTCTATGGTTTATACCCCCAGCAGAATTTCTGATTTTTTTAGCCTTTTCTCAGAAAATATGAATGATCACACAAAATTCTTTCTGTCACTCATGGTCAGTGGTTGGGTGAAGACATTTATAGAGAAAAAAAATAGTTTACTCTTTTTAGATCATAATGACAACAGAAACTTCAAAAATGACCCTGTTCAAAAGTTTACACCACCTGGTGATTTTGGCCTGAAAAATGCACAAAATTTGAAAAACCTGTGATCTATTAGCTTGTAATCAGTGTGTGTGTATAAAAGCTCAGTGAGTTTCTGAGCTCCTGACAGACACGTGCATCTTTCACTCAGTGCTGCATTGAAGTTTCTGGTTTCTGCTTCATGGGGAAAGAAAAAGAATTGTCAAAGGATCTGTGAGAAAAAGTAATCCAACTGTATAAAACAGGAAATGGATTTAAAAAGGTATCCAAGGAATTGAGGATGCTAAGAAGCACTGTTAAAACTCTAATTAAGAAGTGGAGAGAGAGGGATTCTGTTAAAACCAAACCATGATCAGGCAGACCAACAAAAATTTCAGCTCCAACTGCAAGAAAAATAGTTCAAGATCCAAAGAGAAAACCCTCAAATAAGTTCAGCTGAAATACAGGACTCTGAAAAAAACTGGGGTGGATGTTTCAAGATCCACAATAAGGAGACACTTGGAGAAACATGGGCTGTATGACCGGGTCGCCAGAAAAAAGCCATTTCAAATGCCACAAAATATCCCGCTTACAATACGTAAAACAGCACAGAGACAAACCTCAAAACTTCTGGAACAAAGTCATTTGGAGTGATGAGACCAAAACTGAACTTTTTGGTCACAACCATAAACGTTACATTTGGAGAGGAGTCAACAAGGCCTATGATGAAAGGTCCACCATTCCTACTGTGAAACACGGAGGTGGATCACTGATGTTTTGGGGATGTGTGAGCTACAAAGGCTCAGGAAACTTGGTCCAAACTGATGAATGAAGGATGAATGCAGCATGTTATCAGAAAATACTGGAGGAAAATTTACACTCATCAGCCCAGAAGCTGCACATGAGACGTACTTGGACGTTCACTCATGACAATGATCCAAAACACAAGGCCAAATCAACCAGCCATTGGTTACAGCAGAAGAAAGTGAAGGTTCTAGAGTGGCCATCTCAGTCTCCTGACCTTGATATCGTCGATCCAGTGGGGGGAGACCTCAAACCTGCAGTTCATGCAAGACAGCTCAAGAATCTACAAGACTTGGAGGCTTTTTGTTAAGAAGAATGGTCAGTTTTACCATATGAGATAATACAGACCCTCATCCACAACGAGCACAAAGAATTTCAAGCTGTCATTGATGTTAAAGGAGAAAATGCAAGGTATTAAAAACTGGGGGGTGTAAACTTTTGAACAGGGTCATTTTTGAAGTTTCTGTTGTCAGTGTGATTAAAAAAGAGTAAACATTTTTTTTTCAATAAATGTCTTCACCCAACCTCTAACCATGAGTGATAAAAGGTTTTTGTGTTATCATTCATATTTTCTAAGAAAAAGCCAAAAAAATCAGAAATTCTGCTGGGGGGTGTAAACTTTCCGGCACAACTGTATATCCACTGACCCCTGTTTGTCAGAGACACTGTTCTGCTAGTTTAAAAGGTAGCATGAATGCAAGGTTTAACGCCAGGTAAAATAAAACTCTCACATTTACATGTTTGCAGGTAAGGGTTTACCTTTGATTTGTTTTAGACTGTTTTAGACTTCAAAGGTCTGATCTTATTGTTTTTTCTTGAAGAAGCCTGTTTTAATGACTGTAAATGTCTTCCCTTTTGTTTCAAGGCATCATTTTTCCATTCAATGTCTTGTGTGATGCACTCTGAAAGCCCTGTTTGCTAAAATGTGCTTTATAAATGAACCTGCTGTGCTTTGCTCAAATAATGAGTGATTTATATTTGGGATTAAAAGTGCATCTGCAGTTTCAAAACATTACACCCTTACTAAAGTTAAACTCTCTTCAACACCAAAACTCTCTCTTTAACACCAACTTAGTTTCAGCGACGTCCGTCTAACATGAATCTGGCTCTGCCTGAAGGTTCACTCCGTCAAGAGAAGTTTCTTCTTACCACTACCACTTCAGGAAGGGATAAGACTACATATCTTGAAAAAAGAAAATTGACAGTAGGTCTCTGTTAATCATGTAACTTTAGCATTACGTGTCAATGTTTTTGTAAAGAGGGATAACGCTTGTCCTGTTTTGGCACCAAAAGTAAAGACTGATGGTTTAGTAAATTGATATTGAATTACATGTCTTCATCTCTTAAAAATTATTTGCCTTTAATTTCAGTACTATTTCAAAGTAGAGGATGAAAAGATCAGAGCACTTGCTGTGTAAGACCCTAACAGTTTTGTTAGTTTCTGTTTTAGTTCTCAGCTTCAGCATTCGTGCTGATTTTGTTGAGGTCTGGTGAAGATGGCTGTCACAAGAACAATATTGAATGACAATGTGTGTGCGTATGTGTGTCTCACCATCAGCACAGCCTCAGGGTAGATGCACTCAGTCACTACATCACTGTTGTGTGTAATGTACTCCACCATCTCATTGAGTCCAGCTCTCTTCACTTCTTTATATTTCAGGTCGCTGAGTGGGTCGCTGACAAAGTCAAACAGGACGCAGCATTGGCGCAGCTTCTGGACGAACAGCTCCTCACGCTCGATCATGGGGGAGTCTAAGAAAAGGGCAAAGAGGTGTCAGCTGAAAAGACTTGGCTCCATATTCCTCTGAAAGCCACAACTGATTAAAAAAAGGGTGTGAAACCTGTTCTGATAACACAGACAAGTGCACACTTCTGGTTATCATCATAGACTTCTACTTGCTTCTACCTGATTCTGCTGTTGGGTAACAAATCAAATCAATGAGATCCATGTTTAAAACACTCAGTCAGGAAATCCAAGCCCTGATTGTCTTCAATGAACCAGCATGAAGCAGACTAGTGTCTCAGTGAGAATGTTTGATCCTGAACAGCTTGCCTGGTCCTCCTTATGCAGATATCTGATTGGAATTTAAGTGCGCCTGCGTTAACTGCGTCAACTGATGGGAAAAGAGAGAGAGACGAATGCACGCACAGAAACAGACATAAAACGTTCGCTAAAGCAGTTAATAAGACACACAATCTCACACTGATGATGGACAGAACAACAGTACGCCATCATGTGGGCATGATGTGATTGTGTGTTTAATTCTAAAAACTTTAAAGTGGTCAGAGAGGGTCAATTGAATGCACAGTCAGCTGGCCCAGACCTAGTCAGTTGCGCATCCAGGCCAGTGGTCCAGTTATAATGTTGAGCTTCACAGCTAGGATCAGATTCTTACGCTGAAGCCAGCTTGAACACAGCTTTCACAACAGTTACCGTCCAAGCTGAGTCATGAAAATTCAGGACACATAGGATGCAGAGGAGGAAAGAAGCTACAAGGAAAGAGAGTGGCACTTTTTGTTGTTTGGAGAGAAATTTTGAGTTGTCTTTTCACTATCGACATGGTAATGTGAGGTCCCTTGCTAATACATTTGAGGGGCTAACTGCATTAGCCAGGAGTCAAAGGGAGTTTTGGGAGTGCAGTTTGATGTGCTCACAGAACTGTGGCTAATTCAGGATGTCCCCCACAACGTCCCCCTACACAGCCTCCAGATTGTCCGGGCTAACCAGGATGCCACTCTGAAACTCTGGAGGATGAACTCTGTAACTCCTTCCTATAAATTACAACCCAGGCACTGGACTATTAACCTGGACATACTTATTTTTATGTTTACCGTCCTTTTACCTGACATATTTATCTATTTATTTACTACATTTATCTACCTGAAGTCTGTGCAATCTGTTTGTAAACTGCTTATTTTGTCCTCTGTCCCATCTCTTTTCTTACTGCTGTGTCTAACAGCAGGTAACATTTAATTTCTCCTTAGGATTAATGAAATATTTCTGATTCTGCTTCTGATAGGAGTAAATAAACCCCCCTTAGAAGGATTGTACACAAACTGCTTTTGCTCTCCATATGGACTGTTATCCTGCAGACACCAAAACTTGCTCATACTTGATTGGTTAACAGCACAAAGTTTTAAAAGAAACTGCAAAGCTTCTTGTAGTAAAAATCAGACCATCAGGTCCATATTCTGTGTTTGTACAACCTATGAATAAAGATGAAGTTTAACACAATGTTAGACTTGTGTGGTAGTAACCTTTAAGTGCAGGTAGTTTCTGTAGCTCTCTGTTCTTGGTCAGGCTGAAGCGGGACGAGCTCTGGCGTCGCTCCTTCTTCACCAACTGAGGACCTCCAGAGTATTTGATCTTGTTGAGCTGAGTGGGTGGAGGCGTGCTGTTGCTGGGGCGCTTACTGCCACTCTGCTGCTGCTGTGACTGTGCACATACAAACAAATTCAGTCAATTTCAAGTCCAGACGGAAAAAATACTGAATGTCTTCACAAACAGAAGGGAGACACTCCTGAACAAAATCTTCAAACCAGTTGAAAAATTTCTCTAATTAACAGTTTGCACCGTTGGGTCTTAAACAAAAAGGTTCTAAGTAGAGTTTCATAATGCAAAAAGAGGAAATGTGAGTGAGACAAAAAAAACTTGAGTAAGCAATTTACTAAAAACAACAACTATAATAAAAAATAAAATAGTCTGTCCATTAGATGATCAAAAGTTAAAGACCATAGCTATAAAAAAAAAACGTAACAAAACTGACCCTGTCTTTTTGGCTTTTATTTTGTCTCCCATTTCTCTTTTCATTATAAAACTCCACTCAGTTGTAAATTAGTGCAATTTTTCATCTGGTCTTAAGATTTTGATCGGGTTTAACATTTTATAGTAATTTGCAGCATTCTGTAATAGAATTCTTGAACCCAATATGAAATAAATTAAAAGAAAATATACCCCAATAAAGCTGGTCAATCAGATGAATAAAAATGTTTATTCTATTCCATTCTTTTATATTTTTAATTATTCCTTAAGTGTTTTTAACTTTGTTCTGTACGGTGTCCTAGAGTACCCTGAAAGGCGCCTTTAAATAGAATTTATTATTATTATTTTTGTAATTATATCTATTATTATATAGCTACAACTAAGGGCAAAATTTGTTACATTTTCTGTTCCACATTTGTTTTTCATGTTTTGTCTGCTTTCAGTATAAAATGACATTTGAACGTTATTCAAATTGCATCCGTATATGCTGTCCAACATTTCAGTGCACTGATAATGGTTGAGCCAGTAAAACTCATTTAGCACAATCTTTGTCTCTATGAGCTTTCAAACACATTTTTTCTGGATTAAGTTACACTTCAATCAGATTTGATCAGTGAACAATCCCACAATTTTTTAAAGAAAATAATTCATATATATGATGTATTCTGACAGTACAATAGTGTTTTCTACAAAAGACAGCACCACATTCTGCCATTTTTTTCATAAAAAAAAAGTGTAACACCTGCATTTTGTAGTAATTGACGCAATATGCAAGAGCTCATTACATAATGCGGAAAAATGTATTACTTCATGCGTTCAAGAATTATTTTACAAAATGTGGAAAATTATCACAAAAAGTCATACATTTGCCACACACAGTACATATGAAGTGAAAATGTATAACTTTCTTACATAATGTGGCATTATGCTGTATAATATGCTATAAATAATAATGTGGCGCTACAGACCTTTTGGTGCTAGGGGTCAACAGCATCAGGACACTATAGTTAAAGCTGCAGTTATTATTATCAATCATTTCTTCTTGCAGCAGAACTCTGCTTGCTTGCTGAACTTCACATAAACCCTCTGGACCTAGATGTCATATTGAGAAATCCACAGCATGAGACTGTCTAGAGAAAGATCTAAGCTCACTCTCGTTTTAGCAGCTGTCAGGGTGGAGACTCAAGGCCTTATCAGAACCAGCTTCCAAATGTCTGGCCAGACATGAACTTTCTCTGAACCTTTTCTTTGTGACTGCCCCCTCACTTTCAGAACCTGATGTATCTAATCAAGGAGAGAAGCAGACACCTTCCTCCAGCTGCTCCTGCCTCATCTTTGGGCAATCAATATTATTTCATGATTTCACAAGAGACAAATGCTCTGAGGTTTCTTTCTTCCCACAAAAACATTTGAAGAAAATTTTGCACTCGTAAGAATCAACGAAATCCTTTTTTCAACCAAACAAATAGTCCTGCTAATAAGTGTAATGGCTTTTTTCACCTCTGTAAGGCATAAACATGAAGGCAGAAAGTAGATGCATGAAAAAACACATGCACAGAATTGATTATGCCATCCCAGGATGTGAAACTCTGATTTGTTTCTTCTCTGATCCTGCTTGGGGTTTGACTGAGCGTCTGAACATGATCAGCAGCTCTTCAGTAAAGTCTGAGGGATCAAGAGACCAGGGAGTAGAGCAGTAACACCAGCTGATAGTGAGGAATTAGCGGAATAGTCTTGCAGATGCTTATCTGTGTGATTCAGTTAGTTTTAGTCCAGCCCATCCACACCAACATAATTTTTTTCTATTTTACTTTGAATTATTTTTACTCAATTTCTATTTTTAACAAGCCGTCCTATGCATGATTTTTTTTTGTTTCGGGTTTATCTAAACTAATCTGACAGCACCAGCATCAGCAGCATGCTGTTTCTGTGCAGACAGCAGCACCAGTGTGCCCTTGCAGGCTCAGAAGAAAGTGACTGTGAACCTACTGCAGGCTGCTCCACCATCGTGTAGTTGGAAGAAGCAGAAGCTTGCTTCATATTTTAGACACTCACCTCATCTGAATTTTCAGTGACAGCAGTATCCTTCCCTCCCCCAGTGCTACTGCTGCTGTTGGTGTTCTTCATGCTGCTTTTGGAAGATTTGGTTGTTTCCTGCTCACACACACAGAAAAGTGGGAGAAGTCATACCCAGTGTCATTTGTCCATGGCAACATCTTCAGGGCTGGTCGCTTAGCTTTTTTACTGGGAGCACATGTGCTCCTAAATGAAAAAATTTAAGAGCGCAGCAAAAATTTAGGAGCCATATGAAATTTCTCAACAATTTTAATATCAACACTCAAACAATATACACAGTAACAGTGCACTCATACATAAAAATACAGTGGTGTCAGTGACTGTAGCTTGTGGGGCTGAGATAGTGATGCGCAGACTTGTAATCCGCAGTTACCTTGTGGCAGGGCGGGGCAGGAATGTTTACTTAATTTGCGGTCCAAGTTATTAAAAAAAGGTCTGTTTCAAAACAGGTATTACATTTAATTTTTAGCTGAGGGGCTCAAAAGAAAAAAGGATGAGTTTAGATGTCTTCAGTGGGAAGATGAAGGTAAAGAAGAGAAAGATG
This sequence comes from Thalassoma bifasciatum, assembly GCA_008086565.1. Classification (NCBI taxonomy): domain Eukaryota; kingdom Metazoa; phylum Chordata; class Actinopteri; order Labriformes; family Labridae; genus Thalassoma; species Thalassoma bifasciatum. The sequence continues at coordinate 25,984 of RPOG01003491.1, forward strand.
ATGAGGGTACATTGACAGCCAGTTCATCTGTGACTGGGATGATCTCAATTTCTTGGAGTCACAGTTGCAGCCAAATGCCCTCCATGTGCCTGTGAATGTGGTAAGAATCAGGGGTGTGAATCTTTGAGTGCCTCACTATTCAATTCAATTCTGACTCTGAGGGTCTCTATTCCATTCAAAATCAATTCAGGGGTGAAGATGGCCTAGTGCAGGGGTGGCCAACCAGTCAGACACCAAGAGCCAAAAAAATCACAGTGGCACAACAAAGAGCCACATCTTAAATGTGGGCTTACAAACTCTCTCACACAAACGGGAAATGACATTAAATGAAAATCAGTACATTTCCACATTTCCAAACCAGTGTCCCCCGGTCCATCTTCAGACCCTTACACATGGTCTCTCCCTCATTCATGCTGTCTTTTTTCACATCTTCACATCCCTTACCTCCACACACATACACACATAACAGTTGCAGCTGCTGGTCTTTCAAGGAGAGGAAGTTCATTTTTTTCCCAGCCTACAGAATAATAATTATAACTTTATTTATGCAGCACTTTTCAAAACAATGTTACTAAGTGCTTGAATTTACATTTTAGGGGAAGCTGAGCTCCCCTTGCAGTCTTAGAGCACTCGCCACTGACATACATACACACACAGTCACAGTCTCTCCCTCTCTCTCTCTTCTCCTTTACTGACTTTTCTACCCCAAAAATATAATACGTGACAAATTCCTGTATCAACAACAACAGATATTGGCAACTTTGAAATGTCCCGATGATGTCTGACATATGAGATAGAATGGCTTTCCATTACGCTCACCAAAGAAAAATTCACTCTCCACTCTGTTAAAAAAGTCCTCAGTTCAGTCTTAAACTTGCGCTTCCCTGCACACTTTTCCCAGCCATTTTTCGTTGAGCAGAAATGCGCCCTAGCAACTGCACTGTTCTCTTTTCCCTCCGAACCATACACTATATAAGGCTTTGAACTCAACACGCTCTCATCTGCACATGCGCAGTCTACTCCGCTCACTCACCCCTCCCACACCTGATACATTTTTCAAAGCGCCTCATTTTTTTGAAGAATGGACGGAAGAGCCGCACACCGGCAGGCAAAGAGCTGAATGCGGCTCACAAGCCGCGGGTTGGCCACCCCTGGCCTTGTGGATATGGCCATGTACCATGAGGTTTGCCCTCGAGCGGGTGGCCCGGGTTCTATTCCCGCCTGTGGCCTGTTTCCTGCATGTCCTTTCGCACTCTCTCGCCCTTTCCTAGTCTATCCACTGTCCTCCTCTATCCAATTAAAGGCAGAAAAAAGCCCAAAAATATCTTTTAAATATAAATCAATTCTTGATTCGAACGATTATTAATTCAAACAATTTTTGATTCAAAAATTGATACAGTGCACTACAGTGCAGTCTACCCTTTTCTAATAAAAGACAATAAGAATCAGAATCAACTTTAATCGCTAGGTATGCTTGAACATACAAGGAATTTGTTGTGGTGTACTGTGCTCTCTTGTACAAGGTAAGGCATAAAAGGTAAAATAGTAATAATAAAAATTTGCATGAAGAGTGTTATCAACAACTATAAACACAAAAGAAGAGCAAACAGACGAGACAAGTACTTACAGGCTAAAAATATGATAAAAGTGCAATAGTGAGTAGTGCAAGAATGCAGATATTAAATGAGGCAGTTTAACAAGTTGCAAAGTGGGTTAAAAAACAATAAATAATAATTTTTTAAAATGTGCATTCTGCTGGTACATTAAATATCTATGTGTTTAATCACAGTACTGTTCCGGGTTCAGGTTCTGAAAAACAGAGAGAAACAGAAAAAGCAGAGTAAAGGGGGGGGGGGGGGGGCACCTCCTCTTCTAAGGACGATGTCCCTTACTCTTGGAAAGAGGTAGAGGAGCAGGAGAAGGAGAACGTCTCCTGACACTGTTAGTGGTTAGTGTTCATCAGGGTGACAGCCTGAGGGAAGAAACTGTTCTAAACACTTGAGGCTGAAAATTTCTGCCGGGACTGTTTACCTTGGTTTGACTTCAGAGCCGTCAGAAAGTGTACTGACAGCAAGTGCTTTGGTATTTCTGGAATACCTTGCACTGCCATTATTTGGTCTTTTTTAATTAACTGCATGTTAAATAGAAGAAAAAATGTTTTGACTGAACACAACACAAACAGGTAATTGCACTTTTGAGGTTTAGTTAAGAAAAACACAAAGGAACAAAGGTAATAAATTTTACAAAATTGAAAATTTAATAATCAGCAAACATATGCACAATAACACTTACGACGCTCTGCCAATTGCCACTCCGTAGTGCTGACTAGGGCTGCACAATTAATCGAATCGCAATCGCGATATGAGAACGTGCGATTATATAATCGCACTCAAGGCTGCGATTTGCGATTTAACTAGTTGTGCGCATGCGTCCCTGAATCCTACAATCTGCCCTCTGTTTGGAGTCCGTTTCGTCACGCCCATCACTGCCATCTATGCATCACTGCTCCAAGAATCGGTGTGTGCATGTGTGAGTGCGCGCGCGTGTGCGCAGTTTGTTTGGTCACGTGATTTTCCAGCAAGCTGAGGAATAGTTGAATGAGGAGCAATGATGAGCAAGCAGAAAAGGAACAGGTGACGAAAAAACACGCACGTTAGAAAAGTGTGCTTTTTGACAATCGGTGCCAGGCCTGGAGTGTCACATCTGCAGAGGATCTGAGCGTCTGTTTGTTAAATAAGTCAGGTCCACAAAGTGATACAGGAGCCAGGAGTCACCAGTTAACAACTTTAGTTGCGTCCTTCGATATATTCAGGAGAATCACACACCTCGTGTTCTGCTGCACGTCCGGTTTCGCAATATGCATTTCAAAATAAAAGCATACATTTCATAATAAAAGCATGCAAAAGAGTTAATACTACTTGAGGAGTTTAAGAACTGTCTACCCAAGCAAATCGCTGTTTAATTAAATGAACAAAAAGTTCCCTCACTCACAAAAGCTGCCATTCTAGCCAACACGACCTGAATCTCTGAAATTGATTCTGTATTGTTCATTCCTAAAACTGCTGCACTTTATGGCAGAAGAAATGCACTGATCTGTTGGTCTCAGTTAAGTACCAACTAGAAAAAAATGAACAAGGTTTTGTTTGCTAAAGCTTATGTATTAATTCAGTTAACTATTCATTAATTCACTCGTAAACCATTTCAAAAAATGATTCTCACTGTTCTTGGGTCAAATATTGATATGTTATTAAAATGTAATTGATCAAGATTAATAAATTTCAAAGACTCCGATTGATACGTTAATTTTTTTTTTCAAGTCCCAGCCCTTATATATATATATATATATATATATATATATATATATATTCTGTTCAAATTATGTGTGTAAATAACTCGAGCCCACAGTTATGTCTCATTGCTAAATGTATTTACTTTTAGGGGGGAATAATCAATTATTTAAACTGTTATTTTGAAAAAAGTACTATAAAAGCCTTATCATTTGTAATTACTTAATACTTGTATGTTTTAAGTTAAGAAATGCATACTCCAAAATAATTATACAATACTAACATACTCTGCATGTTCATTGCTAATCAGGGAAAAAGCCCCATGTCACAATTTATCAAATCGCAAATCGCAATCGCAAATCGCAATAATGTTCACCATAATCGCAATCGCAAAATTTTCCCATATCGTGCAGCCCTAGTGCTGACACTTATATTCAATATTCGAATAACAATTCGAACATGGGAGAGTGAATCAATATTTGAATGTAAACTATTGAGAAGCCCATCAGGGCGCCTGGTACAGTGGACCATTTCATCCAGCAGAGGGCGCTGCCACCACAGCTTGATCGTCAAATGCATAAACTGCTCTCTTGACATCATTAAACAAAGAATGAGGTACATTTGAGAAACATGGAGGATGCAAAAAGCCACACAGGGCGAACTATAATAATGCCAATTCACCTGCGGAGCGCTGTGTGGAAGTATTCTGGGTTCTACACAGTTGATGGAAAAATGATAAACGAAGACCGGGCTGTGTGTCAGTTGTGTGAAAAGCGAGGAGGAGGAGGCGCCTAAGTGCAGTGGCGCTTCATCCAGTTTAAAACCCTGTGTGACCGCGTTCTTTTCGGACCGGGTCTTTGCCAGAGGTGCAGAAACAAGCTATCACGGAAAAGATTGCTCGATTCATATGCAAGGATATGCGACCCATTGGTGTGGTTACATGAGAGGATTTTTGGGATGTAATAATGGAGCTGGAGTCACGATACACCATTCCTAGCCACACCGCCATTTAGGGCTGAATGATATGGGCAAAATTTCATATCTCGATATTCATGCCAAATATCTCGATATCGATACGTTGTGATATGATATGTTGTGAATCCAGTGTGTCTATTCCCACGAGATTGGACCTCTGGTAAGTTTATAATCACCCCCTGATGTTTAATGTGGCACATTTGCACAGGATAAGTGAAGCCTGTTTGCTGATGTTTATGAACAAAGACGCAGTACAGACCTGTCTGCTTTAGCAGCAGCAGCTCATTCAGCAGCTCACAGCCAGACAAACATTCAGACAACAGAAGAAGACATCCACACCAGGCTCCAATCTAACAATGTGCACTGATAACTACTGGATATGCAGAATAAATTTAGTTATCTTAAAACTTGAAAGCTGCTGCGCAAAGATCAGTTCTTATTGAGTCCTTGCCTCATATTCAACCATCAGCTGATGTGAGAGAGTGAGTTAAAGTGAGAAAACCTTCGGACAAAAGCTCTGACTCTCCATATATGTCTAATGATCTAAATTTAGGAGCAGTTAAATAGAGAAACCAATACTGTTTTCAACAATATAACTTAAATTTTACTACTAACATATTTCTGCGCACTGGCACAGCGCCTCAGTGAAGCCTGTTGCTTAGAGAGCATCCACTGATGCCTTCCCCACAGCATCAGCTGTACTGTCTCTGCAGCATGTCACAGCTGAGCATCCCCAACGTGTCCCACAGACTAATCATCACGGACGTCAGAGGTATAAATGTCATTTTTACTCCCTAAATCTGCACAAGCTTTGCATTTAAGTGGCCAAAATACACGTATGCCAATATATCTTTTTTATGTAACAAATTTCACAGGAAGGATGCTGGCTAATGTGAAAGCGTGCTACTGTGAGGAGCACAGCGAGTGGATGCTTTTCAATAAAGCAGCTTTCCTGGACCCCCAAGTAATTCGCTTAGTCCATCTTTCACCAGAGAAGAGAAATGTTGTCATTGACAGGTTGTCACGTGAGATGACTGACTGAAACAAACAGTGACTGTAGAGAAGAGAAAAAGGCAGCTGCCCTTGGAGCGATGGGCTCCCTGTTTGGGAGTTTGTACAAAATTAATGACTCTGTTCAAAGTTATGGGAGTTCGATTCAAGAGATGCAAAGCTACATGAGAGAGACTCCACTCTCTGCAGACAGCAACCCCCTGCTTTGGTGGAGAGACAACAGGTGTGCTTGGTACCCGCAGCTGTCAAAGTTGGCTCGTAAATATGTGTGTGTGCCAGGTACCTCAGTGCACTCTGAACGGGTCTTCTCGTCAGCAGGTAACATTGTGAGGTAACTTTGTGCAGGTAACAATTAAAATGGTTTCTGCTGTTGAGCACTATGACAGTGTTAATAAAAACAAAAGTTAATCTAATGGAAATGGCTCGTGTCTGTGTTTACGGTTATTTTCGTGCATGTTCAAAAACTGTATGAATTTAATTTTAGGGAAAAGTGACAGCCTTACAGCTCCGCCCTCAACCAAGAGCTGAACACTCGCTCTGCCTTCACTCCAAAGGTAGGCGTATGAATAATGTAATTTTTGTATTAAATTTTTTTCTTTTTTTTTTTACTCAACTTCACCGGAAATTCTCTACTGCGCAGACTCTGGCTGCACAACGGCGGCTCCAGTAAGGGAGTTCTTTTGGCTTCAAAACCGTCTAACGGTCACAGGTGGAGCCACGCTGTCCATTCTATATACAGTCTATGTTAAAGACAGGTGTCTTTTTGGATTCCACAGTGAATCTTTGCTCACAGACACAAGAAAATTGCATTCCCTATCTTCTCCCATATTATCTCCGTCTTCTGTTTTCATACGAACAGCAAATTTCAAGTTGTAGGAAGGTAACTGGAAGACATGAATGCATCTTGGAACAGATTTTGGGATGCTTCAGACTAGGGATGTGCGCTAGTATTTTACTAGTCGCTTAAACGCTGCATTAAGCATCATGCATCTTGTTCTTCACGCCTCTATCTCGGCTTCTTTGTAAAAAAGCTGAGCAGCAGGGGGGAGAATTGCTCCTCCTCCTCTTCCTCAACACACACACGTAGCAGGGGTAGGGCCACAAAGTTTGGGGAAGAAAATTTGGAAAAAGTTAAGTGAGAAGATGGTGACGCTACTGCGCAAGAAAATCAGCACCCTTTGGCACAGTGGCGGCTGCTGGTCCTTCAAGGAGGGGAAGCTCTTTTTTTTTCCTGCCTTCACCATAAATGTGTTTGTGTATTTATATGTACATAACAACAGAATACAAACTTAGTAAATGCTCTGATGGATGTTTATACTTTAAGATCCCTGATTCGCTCATTTCACTGTCAATCAAAAAGGGATTTAGCCTCAGACAGCTCATCCAATCATCATACAGAAGCCGAGCGTCTGGGCCCCATGCAACCATGTTACATTGCGAGTTTCTTGCTTATGGATTAGTTGGCGGGGAAATTAGTCGAAACTCCCATCCCTACTTCAGATCCTTGCTGTGATCGGAAAAGAGTGAAAATGGAGCAGAACGGCGCCCTGCTCAACCTCCCCATTCATCAAAAAAAAACAAAAAACAATCCTGCTCTGTACCTCTTTCAAAAATCAGCCGCTCATGCAACAGCTGCAACACACTTGGACAGCCACATAGGAGTAAGGGCCTGTTTATCGCCACTTCTGCTTTGATTTAAGGTTACATCTTTCATAGATCAGGTCTATACCTTGTTCTTTTATTTAGCAGACTTAAAATCCTTAGGTGTTTATCTTACTGACATGACAGTGTGTTGTTTTATTCTCTACATGGTCATGTATTCACAATCCTCCTGTGTTCTCTGTATTGCACATGGCAAAATCCAGCGTACACACACACATATGCAGACAGACAAACAAACACACTTTGTATTGGGAAGAGAGAATTAGGAGAAATCACAACAACCACAACAAATGCAGAAAAAAAATCTATGCCTTTTTCTTAAGCACTCCCAAGGCCATCTATGTGAAGAGATCAGTCCTTAAAAAGGTCACATATAATTTACGCGATGTATCCTTCAAAGTTTGAAAGCTTGTGCATAGAACAGCATACTTTTTTTAACTTTCCTTTCTTAAAAATCTGAACCAACCTAGTGATATTTAAGTAAGGAAAGGAGGCAGACAGCTACAGGGTGCCCAACTGTCAGTATAACCTTATAAGTTTAAGAACTTAAAAAGTAATTAATTATAAAAAATATATATACCCTTGTAGAGTAAGTGCCTAGAGAGATTTAACTTCCTCGGACCAATAATTGCATTGTTTTCCGTTTGTTTCTGAACCAGGCTGTAAATTTTACATGTTCGAGAGGGTGTGTATGTGTTTCAGGTGCAGAAAGCTGAAATGTGTCAGAAGAAATGGTTTTGCAATAGATGTTTTTCGCTCTGCACCAGTTTTACTCAAACCTGCTCAACTAAAGAGACAAACTGTTGAAAACTAAATTTATTAGGCTCTGTGCAGGTTATGGAGTTGTCCAAATATTGGTCTGTAGCTTGTTTTAATTGTTGTTATCATGTTAGCCTAATATCCAGTGAACGAGATTAAACCAGTGACATGCGTTTTTCTCATAGTTACCGTCCATGAAGTAGATTATTTATAGCCAATTTACAGATACATAGGGATAAGAAGCGAGTCTCGCTACTTCTTCTGCTCCTGCTTCTCTGGGCTGAAATCCTGGAGCATGCAGTCCTGATGTACGATAGAGGTGGATCACAAACAGGAAAACTAATACCTAACTAATTATGCACGTTCGTGGACAGGGGGTCTACTGCAGGTGCTGTATTTGATTAATGAATGATTGTGAGACAGTTAGGGTGATAGACTGGATCGATCTCAGGGTTTCTAACCCGTCTAACTGATGGGAACCCTTCAGATTTTTCCGTCATAACTCGAAAAAAATTCTGTCAAAGACGGAGAATAATTGTTAACACAACCCCTGGTCATTGGCTGGAATCAGCTGTCAATCAACAGCAAGCATTAAACGAGGTTTGTGGTTGGCTGGCCTTAGCTGTACATGTCAGGGCAAGCTTCCATTCAGGGCGAACAGGGAAAATCACACTGATATCGTTGATTTTGTGAAATAAATATCCCGCATGTTCATATCCCGATATCGATACGATAACGATATATCGTTCAGCCCTTGCAAGAAGTTGTCAAAAAGCTGCAAATATGAGTGAAAATAGTTGAAAATTGAGAGAACACTTGTAAAATGGTCAGAAAGTAGCAAAATTATTGTCCAAAAGCAGCAAAATGAAAGAGTACAAAGTGATTAAAATGGGCAAAATGTAGTCACGAGTAGCAAAAACTGTAATGACAGCATGAACATGCAGTTGAACTAACTTTTCAGGTGCCCCACATTTCCATTCAAAATCAAATTTGCCGTGTAAATCTAAAAAGCTCTTCTTTTTTTCCAAAACTATTTAGTCCTAGTTCTAGTCATCAAATTTGGTGCTTTATAAGCAAAGAGTGATTTATTGTTTGTTTGTTTAGCAACGCATAAGATGAGGAACCTGAAAAGGATTACAACATAATTTGCTACTGCAGGATAGGGAAAAATAATTGCAATTAGATTTTTGCAAATTGTTCAGCCCTACTCCATATCACAATGTCAGTGGTTGCCACTTGGTGCAGCTCTGACCATAGTGTAAGAAAGACCTCTGGTAACTGATGTAAAATAAATTGACTCCTGACAGAGAACAATGTGCTTGCCACTGGTCTGCCATGATATGTTGTCTATCTAAAAGCTACTGGATGAATAATCCCACTCACAAAACCCACAGATTACATTTGCCACCTGCTTAAATAACCTAATAAGGAACAAAATCAAATTATATAGATATAAAGAATCAAACCGTACACAATGCAACAAAAAATTGAACACAGTTCAGATAGGGGGAATATAAAGTTACCTGGGGTCTGACTACGGACATGCAAATTCATGGATTTTTAATTCCACAGGCGACCACACTCATCCTCCTGCTAGGTGGCTTACAGCCGTCTCTTCTCTGGCTCAGCACGGTTTGTGTCACCCACAGCACGAATCAAATGTGATGATGCTGTATGTATCAGAAGACCATGTGATGTCATGTGATACTACAATTTCAAATCCAATATAGACACTATGAAACTTGAAAATCGTCACTTATGTGTGCAAATGCCTGGTGAATCTTGTGTCAATCAATCAATTTTCATCAATATGGCGCCAAATCATAACAAACGTTCTCAAAACACTTTCCAATAACATAAACTGGCCTGCTCTTGTTAACATTAATAAAATTGTATTTTATTAATAGGGACCATCATCAAAACAGGACAATGAATCCTGTTTTATCTTAACCCACCGGGTAAGTAACAAGAGCCGCAATTCTTTTCAATTCAGGTTCATAAAAAGGTCTGTAATCAATGTCTGCAAAAAGTCAGTGAAACCATATGCTTTAAGCAGCATTTTTGATATCAAGAAATAAAAGGCTGACTGGGAAGGCCCAGGTCAGACGAGGTGATAACACATCATACTTCTGGCTTGTAGAGTGAAGCTGGCTGATCAAGTGTGAAGAGAGACTGGATTGCCACCCCTGGACACCTCTCTGAGAACCCCTCTGGACACGCCCCTGGCTGGCTGGCTGGCATTACCTATTGCATGATGAATCGAGGCAGGCATCTAGGAGTGATCGGCAGACTGTACTAGTTCCCACCCCAGCCCAGCCTGTTTTCGACGAGCTGCATTATTCAGGGACAGCGGTTAGGGCTTCAGCACTAGCAGCAGCAGCAGCATCCCGTTTATGATCCCGTTCAACGATACCAGCCGCCATCGTTAACAAGGAGTCTCCCTGACAGCTTAAAATGTGTTATTTCGCCATGTTATCAACTTGACACAGCTGCTAAGATGTAGTCAGAGCTGAACCTGAGACAGACGCACTGGTTAGAGAGGTTGTTAGCAGCTCTGCGACCACTGGGAAGCACAGTCGTCCTCTGCTAGCGGGGCCTTAGCGGGTTAGCCTGACAGCAGGACAGCTAGCGGCTGCTGCTCGATAAATCAGAACGTCCAGAGTCTTCATTACCATATAATTGCAGCTGCCCAGCGCCACCATGTTACATCGCACTGTACAGCGATTTGAGCCGCAGCCGTGGACTCACCTTCTCCTTCTTGGTTTTGTTGGGCATCTTGGCTGCGTTGGGTCCTTTTCCAGGGACGCTCCGTAATGTTCTTCCCCGGGAATCAGACGTTGTCACTCGGTCTGTCTCATCTTCCTGAGCCTGTTTCGAACCCGACCAATCCGATTGGTCGCTGACGTAAGCTCCTGCCTAGCGACACGCAACAGGATTTTTCTGATTGGCTGCCGGGGAGTTTATCCAAGAGGGTGAGGCTGAAGGGATGAGAGGCAGGACCAGAGTCTTCCCCAGCAACAAAACACCTTCAACCTGATGATACCGAACACTGTCCGACCACACACACGGTTATCGAGATGTACTGAGTTGCCTGAAGATAATGTTGTTCCGAGTCCCAGTTATGAAATCTCTACTTTGGTCTGGGAGGCTGGAACAGCACCAAATGGACTCCAACCATGGAAACAAATTCAAAGCATACCGTATACAACCTGACCAGATTGATTATGCTTTATTATTATTATTATTATTATTATTATTATTATTATTATTATTATAATTCTATATATGACTCTAAAATCTTTTCTTATAGTTGGGATTTTCTGTGAAACCATCAAACTTACACAGACACAGGTGTAATACATCTGGAGTATTAATTCTTTGATTGAAGTATTTGAACTTTACTTTCAGTCCAGGGTAGGGTGACCATATCCTGTTTCTCTGAAAAGAGCCTCTTAAAAGAGGACATGTCTGGGCGAAAGAGGACGTATGGTCACCCTAATCTATCATATAAATTTAAAGCATCCTCTTTGCCATTTAAGACATTTAAATGATTTCAAAACATCCTGTCATCACTTTGACAAATACCTGCCTGTGATATTACATCAAGTTATGCACCTCTGATAATAACCCTACTGCAAAATAATCAGAACTTTTGCTTTTTTTCTACTCAAAGAACTCCTCTCAACTCAGCTTTATTTATAAAGCACTTTAAAATGCAACAGTGTTGGCCAAAGTGCTGTACACAGTCCTAAACTATAAATCATAGACAGCAACAACAACAATAATTAAGAAACAATAGGTGTGAACAAACAACAAAAATAATAAAAACAATAAAACAGTAAAAACAGTAAAAGGTTTGAAACTCTGCACACATTTAGCTGTTAAGTTAGATGAGGGCTGGAGCTTAAAAACATTTGATGTGGTAAGGAACCAATGACATGGAAACAGCTAGATCCATTTTACAGACTTCATTGAGGCAGTTTGGTTATATTTATGCTGCTCCAGCTGGGTTTGCAGAGTTTACACAGGGAAAAAATGATATAAATTGTCATATTCAATTTCTGCCTCACATCAAGAAAGTCACCAGTTTGAATCTCAACTTGGACATGACTACGAAAGAAATTTGAAAAAGGGGGACAACAAGAATTGCAGAAATCAAAACTAATGTTGATGTTTCAGAAATATAATTCTGCCCGTCTGTAATTATAGGAACGCACATAAAAAACTCAATCAACCCAAATCTTTGTCCATATTTTACGGTTGTTTCATAGGTAACCAAATTTTTTTAGATCCTCATTTCTTATTTTTATGGATAAACTGTTTTGACCTGTATCGGTAGAATTCTAAATTACTTTAATCTAAAACAGCATCAGCTGATCAGGATCATATGTCATTCAGCTCTAACAGCTGTTTGTGTCTCTGCACATGTGCTGTAATAACTCTAATAAAATATAAACAGTAACAGAGTTTTAACTTATTTTTGAACCTGTTTCACAAACACTTTCACATGAAGAAAACCTGAGCTCTGTTTATTCTGTGTCCAGTTAAGAAGCGCACAGATCACTTTAGGGGTAAAATGTGTCATTATTGGATAATTTATTAATTATTGATTATTCATCCTGAAGGTATCCTCTATAAATAGAGGAAATCACTGATTGAGGGGGACACAAAAAGAGAAAGGTGATGGTTAGTAGGAAGACTAAACTCTGAGGGGAAAACAGTGAATAAAAACTAAAGCTTTAAAGCTGGTTCTCACCAAGACATAGTGACATAAGTAAAAAACAGGTGAGGATACATAAATAAACAACTGTTATGTGTTTGTTTATACGTTAGGAGCTCATACTTACTTTCTCCATCTGCGGTGAATCTCGGCCGCTCAGGGGGAAGAGAGAGAGATATTTAATGGTTAGTAAGACTGACAGAAACTCTTTGAGTGATAATTCAGAATCACATCATAATCATTCACTACTTTTCATCGTAAATAATAAACAAACAGTAACTAATTGTGTTTTGAGCATTTAAGGCTCAGATTTCTTTAGAGTATTGTCAGATAAAAGAACAAAAACTCAGATCATTTTAAAGACACAAAGTGATAAGATGAGCCTCCAGCAGAATCTTTTTCTACAGTCTGAGTAAATCCTCAGGATCAGACACCAGAGTTGAGTCCATGGAGGAAAAAAAGAACAGTAGAAGAAAACATCTCTGCACAGTAATCTGAGTTTGTGATTGTATTAATGTTAAAAGCTCATTCTTACCTTCCCCGTCCTCCGGGACCAGGAGCACCTCAGAAGGGGGAGATATATAGGGGGGTTAGTATGAAAGTCTTTTTTTTTTTTGGATAAAATCATTGATTTTTGATCAGATTCAGAAGCTCATCCTTACCTTCCTCGTCCTAAGGGACCAGGAGCGCAGGTCTCACTCGTTGTGGCTCATGTGCCTCCTCCTGACGGTCCAGATCCTGTGGTCTTCTCTTACCTGGTTTTTGTTCTGCTAACGGTTCCTGTTTTAAAACACAAGGTGCTTGACAGCCCTGCCAGACGCAAGAGCTCCCCGAGGCATAGCCAGTCCAGCCAGACGCAAAGACGGGCCCTCAGGATCCAAGAAAAGTCAATCACCGTTTGTGTTTGGGGAAAGAAAAAGTAGTCCTGGTGCCAGACGCTACCTGGGAAAGAAACAGCCCCGCCAGACGCTAAGACTGTTTCAGGTTAGCTCACCCAGCCAGACGCAAAGGTAAGAATTTAAAGGGTCCATCTCCCTTAGACAAAGAAAGAAATAAAAAGTCCCGGTGCCAGACGCTACACGGGTCCAAATTAGAAGACTTTGCCAGATGTCCTGACGTCTTCTGGGTTACCAATCCTGTTGATCACAAAGGACAGCTAAGGATATACCAATCCATCCAGTTGGGTGATGGTTCCTGGGAGACGACAGGATCAGTCAGCGCTCCTCTCCCTGGCCCAACTCCGCTTCTGCACAGCTGATTCCTCCTCATCATCACTCTCCCCCCTGACCCTGTGGCTTGAAGGAGAGAAAGAAAAGCCAGAAGTTGATGGAGCATCAGCAAGTCCACAGAGCATGAGCATCAAATGGTCAGTGTCAGAACTGTAAGGCTCTTCCTCCTCTTCAAAGTCAGAGGGTGATCCATAAAGGATCTCATCCGTCAGCTCCTCAAAAGACTCCAAAAACTCCAACAAGTCCTTTGAGTCATAATGGGAGGCATCTGGAGCAAAACCCTCATCCTTAGAATTGAAGGGTTGAGCCTTGTCCTTGGACTTCAGCTCCGGAGCCTTGTCCTTGGACACAAGCTCAGGAGCCTTGTCCTTGGACTTCAGCCCAAGAGCCTTGTCCTTGGACACAAGCTCCAGAGCCTTGTCCTTGGACTTCAGCTCAGGAGCCTTGTCCTTGGACTTCAGCCCAGGAGCCTTGTCCTTGGACACAAGCTCAGGAGCTTTGTCCTTGGATTTCAGCTCAGGAGCCTTGTCCTTGGACTTCAGCTCAGGAGCCTTGTCCTTGGACACAAGCTCAGGAGCCTTGCCCTTAGACTTCAGCCCAGTAGCCTTGTCCTTGGACACAAGCTCAGGAGCCTTGTCCTTGAGCACAAGCTCAGGAGCCTTGCCCTTAGACTTCAGCCCAGGAGCCTTGCCCTTAGACCTCAGCCCAGGAGCCTTGTCCTTGGACACAAGCTCAGGAGCTTTGTCCTTGGACTTCAGCTCAGGAGCCTTGTCCTTGGACTTCAGCTCAGGAGCCTTGTCCTTGGACACAAGCTCAGGAGCCTTGCCCTTAGACTTCAGCCCAGTAGCCTTGTCCTTGGACACAAGCTCAGGAGCCTTGTCCTTGGGCACAAGCTCAGGAGCCTTGCCCTTAGACTTCAGCCCAGGAGCCTTGCCCTTAGACCTCAGCCCAGGAGCCTTGTCCTTGGACACAAGCTCAGGAGCTTTGTCCTTGGACACAGGCTCAGGAGCCTTGTCCTTGGACACAAGCTTGAGAACCTTGTCCTTGGACTTCAGCTCAAGAGCCTTGTCCTTGGACACAAGCTCCAGAGCCTTGTCCTTGGACACAAGCTCAGGAACCTTGTCCTTGGACTTAGGCTCAGGAGTCTTGTCCTTGTATTTAAGCTCAGAAGCCTTGTCCTTGGACACAGGCTCAAGAGCCTTGTCCTTGGACACAAGCCCAAAAGCCCTGTCCTTGGACACAAGCTCAGGAACCTTGCCCTTGAACATCAGCTTGAGAACCTTGTCCTTGGACTTAGGTTCAAGAGCCTTGACCTTGGACACAAGGCTAAGACCCTCAAACCTGGTTATAAGGTCCTCAACTTGCATGTCCTTGGATTTAAACTCAGAAGCTTTACCCTTGGACATGAGTTCAGGAGCCTTATCCTTGGAATGAAGGTCATAAGCCCTGTCCTTGGACACAAGTTCAAGAGACCTGTCCTTGGACTTAGGTTCAAGAGCCTTGTCTTTGGACTCAAGACTTAGAGCCCTTAACCTGGTAATAAGGTCCTCAACCTGCATGTCCTTGGATTTAAGCTCAGAAGCTTTACCCTTGGACATGAGTTCAGGATCCTTATCCCTGGATTTAAGGTCACAAGCCTTGACCTTGGACATGAGTTCAAGAGACCTGTCCTTGGACACAGGTTCAAGAGACTTGTCCTTGGACTTAGGTTCAGGAGCCTTGTCCTTGGACTCAAGGCTAAGAGCCTTAAACCTGGTAATAAGGTCCTCAAACTGCATGTCCCTGGATTTAAGCTCAGAAGCTTTACCCTTGGACATGGGTTCAGGAGCCTTATTCCTGGATTTAAGGTCACAAGCCTTGTCCTTGGAGACAAGTTCAAGAGCCTTGTCCTTGGACTTAGGTTCAGGAGCCTTGTCCTTGGACACAAGCTCCAGAGCCTTGTCCTTGGACATAAGCTCAGGAGCCTTGTCCTTGGACACTGGCTCAGGAGCCTTGTCCTTGGACACAAGCTCAGGAGCCTTGTCCTTGGACACAAGCTCCAGAGCCTTGTCCTTGGACTTCAGCTCAGGAGCCTTGTCCTTGGACTCCAGCTCAGGAGCCTTGTCCTTGGACTTCAGCCCAAGAGTCTTGTCCTTGGACATGGAGTGATGACCCTCAGTCTTGGAGCCAGAGTCTCGACCCTGTTCCACAGACTTCAAGTCACCTGGTACACTGAACTCGACCTCCATGTCCTCAACCTCAGACAAGGAGTTGCCTTGTTCGTAATACTCAACCTCCATGTCCTCGACCTCTGACTCAGGGACAGGTCCCTGGTTCACTGACAGACCATTAGAAGCAGCAGGAGGAGCAAGCGCAGAAAGAGCAGCAGTAGGAGGAGGAGGAGGAGCAGAAGGTTGAGCAAGGGGGTCAGATGCAGGGACAGGAGAGGGAGAAGGAGCAGCAGGAGGAAGAGTGAGAGCAACAGGAGCAGGAGGAAGAGTGAGAGCAACAGGAGCAGGAGGAAGAGTTAGAGCAACAGGAGCAGGAGGAAGAGTTAGAGCAGCAGAGGGAATAGGAAGGGCAGCAGGAGCAAAAGGAGGAGCTGCAGCAGGAGGAGCAACAGGATGAGGAGCTACAGGGTTGGGGGGTGGAGCCAGATGAGGAGAAAGACTGGCTGCAGTCAGAGCAGGAGGTCGAAAGTGTCCTGAGAAAGAGAAAAAAACACCACAAAGTTTAAATAATATGTTCATCTATTAAAGAGAGTGACACACAAACTTGTCAGACAGAAGTGATATTTGCTTTTTCCTTCAATAATCCCATATTCACAGTTACTGTAGAAGACCTGCATGTTAGAACATCTATAAAAACAACATGATTCAATAAGAAACTATTGAGAGTAAAGCTGCATATTGATCACATGGAAAAGTTAAATACAGCAACTGAATCAAGATGTTTGCCTCTTCACACCAAATCTTTTTTCTTATCATAATTTATATCATACATATTAAAGCAAGGGCTTATCAATATAAGCTTCAATCATGCATGTGTGGGAGTAGCTGGCCTTGTAGCTGATTTTTTCAAACACTTTTCTCCACATTAAAGATCAAAATACAAAATAAATCAGCCAAAAACTTCTTATGTATTGTTTATTAATCTGTTTTTAATGTGATAATCTTTGTGTTTTCTAACTACTCAACAGCCAAACAGGTAAGATAAACTCTCACAAAAGTCTCAGAGATGCAAACAATAAAAAGCTCCAAATATATTTAAAAAAGGCTCATTCATGATCTTTGATTATTGCATTTTTACAGCTATTTGAAAAAAACTGATACTAGTAAACTTTAATAAGGACTTGTTTTAAAGTCTTTGCACGTTTGCTATTTCTTCAAAATTCTTTCTAAAATCAAACAGGTCAAATAAAAGCTTCAAACAGTCAAACAAGTACAAACAATAAAAAAATCTCCAAACGTATTTTAGCATTATTTAAAAAAAGGCCTATATGCCTTCATTGATTATTGCATTTGGACAACTAATTGAAGAAGTTTTATATTGCAGACTATAATCTGATTTTTTTTTCAGTTCACATTTGTGATTTTGTTTCATTGTGTTTAATTAGTTAAACAGGTAAACTATTAACTATCCAAACAGTCTAATGAGTGAAAATAATAAAAGTCTCCAAAATATTTCAGCATCATTAAAAAAAAGCTCATTCCTCATATTTGATAATTGCATGTTAATAGCTATGGAGCGCAGAATGTAAAAAATTCAGTCACTGTTAAATAGGCAATACTTTGTGAACATTAAGTTCACTTTTCTCACATTTAGCTCGGTTTTCTTTCATTTAAAACAGAAATTCATGCAAAACAGAATGATCTATATACTTGTTAAAATTTGCACACATAAAAGATTAATGTAAATCTAAATGCTAAATCTAAATATCAAATCTAAATCTAAATGTTAAATCTAAATCTAAATGTAAATGTTAAATCTGAATCTTAATGTTAAATCTAAATCTAAATGTTAAATCTAAATCTAAATATCTAATCTAAACCTAAATCTAAATGTAAATGTTTAATCTGAATCTTAATGTTAAATCTAAATCTAAATGTTAAATCACTTGCTAAGTGTAAAGCTTAATATTCAAAAATCATGCTAAGTAAGCTGTTGGCACCTGTTTTCCACAACACTTGCATTACATCTGATCACCCAATGAGAAGCGGTTGATTGGGTGGGCGGGGCTGCATGGTCCTACATATTGCAAGGGGTGTGTAGAACAGGGGCTAACCTGCCTAATTTGCATAATTTCTGAACATTTAGATTAAGATTTAGCATTTAGATTAAGCATTTAGATTTAGATTAAGCATTAAGATTTAAATTTAGCATTTATATTTGGCATTTAGATTTACATTTAGATTTAGATTTAACATTAAGATTAAGCATTTATATTGAGAATTAACATTTAGATTTAGAATAAGCATTGGGGTTTAGCCTTTTGATTTAGATGTAATATTAAAATTTAGATTTAACATTAAAATAAGGATTAAGCATTTGGATTTAGAATTTACATTAAAATTTACATTTAACATTTAGATTTAGTGTTTAGATTGAGGATTAGCATTTAGCATTTAATTTGAGATTTAACATTTAGATTAATTATGAACATGCAGGTTCAGATATAGCATCTAGATGAAGCATTTAGGTTTAGATTTAGTTTTCAGATTTAGATTAGGATTACTTATTTAGATCTAGCATTTAGATTTAGAATTAACATTAAGATTTAGATTAAGCATTTAGATTTAGCCTTAAGATTTAGATTTAATTTTGAGATATGGGAATTAGATTTTACATTAAGATTGAGATTAAGCATTTAGATTTAGAAATGACAATTAGATTTAACATTTAGATTTAGCATTTAGACTTCAGACTTCATTGAGACCTTGTTTACTTGAAGGTCAACATTTGTGATCTTATTTGATGATGTTCAAACCCCCATGGAAGTCAGATCAACTCTCCTAAAAGTCTCTTAAGTGCATAACCAAAAACTACTCCAAACAGATTTTAGCATTATTTAAAAAAAAAAAAAAACCCTCATTTTTTATCTTTGTTTATGACATGTTTACAGCTAATTGAAGAAATTTGATACATGCAGACTTTATTAAGGATTTGTTTTCCTGTCAGAGAACATTTGTGATCTTATTTTATATTGTTCAAACACCCAAACTGGTCAAATAAGCTCTCTTAACAATCTCCAAAGAGCAAAAAACAACAAAAACATCCAAACATATTCAAGCATCATTCAAAAAAGTCTCATGTGCTTTCTTTGATAATTGCATTTTTAAACCTATTTGAAGAAATTTTATAATGCAGACAATGATTGCAATTGTTTTCTAGCCAGTGCACATTTGTGATTTTATATCATGATGTTCAAACACTAACAATCTCCAAACGTATTTTAGCATCATTTAGAAAACGGCTCATTCTACATCTTCGATTATTGCATGTTTTCAACTAATTAAAGAAAGTTGATAGGTTCAGACTCTATTAAGGACTTGCTTTCTTGTCATTGAACATTTGCAATCTTATTCCATGATGTTACACTGACAGTCTCCAAGGGGCAAACAATAAAAAAGCTCCAAACATATTCAAGCATCGTTTCAAAAATTCTCCTTTACCACCATTGATTATTGGATTTTTACAGCTATTTGAAGAAATCTGCTTCTTTGGATTTTAGTAAGGACTAGTCAGTGCACATTTGTCATTTTGCCTCTGCTTGTTGCTTTTGGAAAGCAAAACAGGTCAAATACACTCTCCTACAATCTCAAATTCCAACAATAACAACTCCAAACACACTTTTAGCATCATTCAAAAAGAGGCTTATTCACCTTTCTGCATTTTTACATCTAATTTAAAAGAACTTTATATCTCAAACTATAACTGGGACTTTTTTTTCTAGTCAGTGCACATTATGTGGTTTTGTTTCATGATGTTCCAACAGCTCAACAGGTAAATTAAAGACTCCCAACAGTCAAACAAGTGCAAACAATAAAAACTCCAAACATACTTAAGCATCATTCAAAAACAAAAGGTCCATTTGCCTTTTCAATTATTGCATTTTGATGGCTATTTGAAAAAATGTACATGGCAGACTATAATTGGAATTGTTCTCTAGTCTGAGTGCCAAAATTCATTAATCAAAGTTAGCCAATGGGCCATTTTTAAAAATAAAAGAGATGCTTATAATTTGTTTGGAGACATTATTATTTGCACTTGTTAGACTGTTTGTGATGTTTAGTTTACCTGTTGAGCTGTTGGAATATAATAAAATAAGACCACACATGTGCACTGACTAGAAAACAAGCCCTGGTTGTAGTCTGTGATTAAATATTAATTTAATTTGCTGCAAAAATGCAATACTCAAATATGGCTAATGAGGTATTTTTCAAATGATGCTATAGTAGGTTTAGAGATTTTATATTTTTTGCACTTTGAAGACTGATTGGAAGAGTTTATTTTACCTATTGAGCTGTTCAAACTTCATAAATCATGATCACAAATGTGCACTGACTGGAAAACAATTCCAATTATAGCTTGCTTTATAATTTTTCTTAAATGAGCCACCAAAATTCAATAATCAAAGGAGGCTAAATGGGCCAATTCTTTGATTGATGCTTAAAATATGTTTTGATTTTTTATTGTTTGCACTTGTTAGACTGTTTGTGATGTTTAGTTTACCTGTTTAGCTGTTGGAATAGAATAAAATAAGACAACAAAGGTGCACTAACCCAAAAACAAGCCCCAAATGTGGTCTGTGATTTAAAATTAATTTAATTAGCTGTGAAAATGTAATAATCAAAGGTGGCATATAAGGCATTTTTTAAATGATGTGAAAGTTTGTTTGGAGGATTTTTTATTTGGTGCTTCGGAGAATCTTTAAAGAGTTTATTTTATCCATTTAGCTGTTCAAATATTATGAAATAAGACTCAAAAATAGCACTGACTAGAAAACAATTCTGATTATAGTCTGCCATTTAAATTTATTTAATTAGTGTTCAAAATTCATTAATTAAAGTAGGGTAATGGGAAATTTTTTAAAAAGATGATTATAATTTGTATGGAGTTATTTATTGTTTGTACTTGTTGGACTGTTTGTAATTTATAGTTAACCCGTTTAGCTGCTAAAGTATGTTTAGAGTTGTTTTTGCACTTTGGAGACTGTTCGGAGAGTTTATTTTACCCTTTAAGCTGTTCAAAAATCCTCCAAACATACTCTAGCATCATTTAAAAATGCCTTATATGCCACCTTGGTTTATTACATTTTCACAGCTAATTAAATTAATTTTTAATCACAGACTACAAATGAAGCTTGTTTTCTAGTCAGTACACATTTGTGGTCTTATTTTATTATATTCCAACAGCTAAAAAAGTAAACTCAGCATTACAAACAGTCTAACAAGTGCAAACAATAAAAACTCCAAACATATTCAAGTATCATTCAAATAATTGGCCCATTACCCGACTTTGTCTATTGAAATTTGATGGCTTATATGGCAGGCTATTATTGGAACTTTTTTCTAGTCAGTGAACATTTGTGATCTAATTTTACAATATTTGAACAGCTTAAAGGGTAAAATAAACTCTTCCATCAATCCTCAAAGTGCACAAAATATAAAATCTCTGAACATACTTAAGCATTATTTAAAAAAATTCCTCATATGCCATCTTTGAGTATTGCATTTTTGCAGCTTATTAAATTAATTTTTAATCACAGACTACAATTGGGGCTTGTTCTCAAGTAATGGCATATTTGTGATCTTATTTTATTATATTCCAACAGCAAAACAGGTTAACTCAACTTTATGAACAGTCTTACAATTGCAAACAACTAAGAAATCCAAACATATTTTTCGCAATATTTAAAGAATTGGCCCATTAGCCTACTTTGATTATTGAATTTTGGTGGCTAAGTTAAGAAATGTTATATAGCAGACTATAATTGGGGTTTTTTTCTATTCAGTGCACATTTGTGATCTGATTTTATATTGTTTGAACAGCTACATAGGTAAAATAAACTCTTTCAGCAGTCTTCAAAGTGTACAAAATATAAAATGTCTAAACATACTTTAGCGTCATTTAAAAAATGCCTTATATGCCACCTTTGATCATTACATTTTCACAGCTAATTAAATTAATTTTTAATCACAGACTACAAATGAAGCTTGTTTTCTAGTCAGAACACATTTGTGGTCTTACTTTATTATATTCCAACAGCTTCAAAGGAAAACTAAACATCACAAACAGTCTAACAAGTGCAAACAATAAAAAATCCAAACACATTTTAAGCATCAATCAAAGAATTGGCCCATTACCCGACTTTCATTATTGAATTTTGGTGGCTCATTTAAGACAAATTATAAAGCAAGCTATAATTGGAGTTGTTTTCTAGTCAGTGCACATTTGTGATCATAATTTATGAAGTTTGAACAGCTATGTAGGTAAAATAAATTCTTTCAGCAGTCTTCAAAGTGCAAAAAATATAAAATCTCTAAACCTACTTTAGCATCATTTGAAAAATTCCTCATATGCCATATTTGAGTATTGCATTTTTGCAGCAAATTAAATTAATATTTAATCACAGACTACAACCAGGGCTTGTTTTCTAGTCAGTGCACATGTGTGGTCTTATTTTCTGATGTCCTCACAGCTCAACAGGTAAACTAAACATCACAAACAGTCTAATAAGTGCAAATAATAAAGTCTTCAAACAAATTATAAGCATCTCTTTTATTTTTAAAAATGGCCCATTGGCTTACTTTGATTAATGAATTTTGATGGCTATTTGCAAAAATGTACATGGCAGACTATAACTGGAATTGTTTTCTAGTCTGAGTGCCCTTTTTGGTCTTATTTGATATTGTTTTCACAACTTAGTGGGTAAAATAAACTCTCAAAGCAGTCTCCAAATTGCAAAAACACAAAATCCTCCACACATACTTTCGCATCATTTAAAAAATGCCTTATATGCCACCTTGTATTATTACATTTTCACAGCTAATTAAATTAATTTTTAATCACAGACTACAATTGGAGCTTTCTTTTCTAGTCAGTGCACATTTGTGATCTTATTTTATTATATTCCAACAGCTTAAAAGGAAAACTAAACATCACAAACAGTCTAACAAGTGCAAACAATAAAAAATCCAAACATATTTTAAGCATCATTCAAAAAATTGGCCCATTACCCGACTTTCATTATTGAATTTTGATGGCTTACTGAAGAAATTGTATATGGAAGGATATAATTGGAATAAATTTCTAGTCAATGCCCTTTTTTGGGTCTTATTTCATAATGTTTTAACAACTGAATGGTTTAAAAAAACTCTCCCAACAGTCTTCAAATTGAGAAAACACAAATTCCTCCACACATACTTTAGCATCATTTAAAAAAATGCCTTATCTGCCATCTTTGCTTATTACATTTGTACAGCTAATTATATTAATTTTTAATCACAGACTACAAATGAAGCTTGTTTTCTAGTCAGTACACATTTGTGGTCTTATTTTATTATATTCCAACAGCTAAAAAAGTAAACTCAGCATTACAAACAGTCTAACAAGTGCAAACAATAAAAACTCCAAACATATTCAAGCATCATTCAAATAATTGGCCCATTACCCGACTTTGTCTATTGAAATTTGATGGCTTATATGGCAGGCTATTATTGGAACTTTTTTCTAGTCAGTGCACATTTGTGATCATCATTTATATTGTTTGAACAGCTACATAGGTAAAATAAACTTTTCCATCAATCCTCAAAGTGCACAAAATATAAATCTCTGAACATACTAAGGCATCATTTAAAAAAATGCCTCACATGTCATTTTTGAGTATTGCATTTTTGCAGCTTATTAAATTAATTTTTAATCACAGACTACAATTGGGGCTTGTTCAAAAGTAATGGAAATTTGTGGTCTTATTTTATTATATTCCAACAGCAATACAGGTTAACTCAACTTTACGAACAGTCTTACAATTGCAAACAATTAAGAAATCCAAACATATTTTTCGCAATATTTAAAGAATTGGCCCTTTACCCTACTTTGATTATTGAATTTTGGTGGCTAATTTAAGAAACATTATATAGCAGGCTATAATTGGAATTTTTTTCCATCCAGTGCACATTTGTGATCTTGTTTTGTATTGTTTAAACAGCTTAATGGGTAAAAAAAATCTCTTCCAGCAGTCTTCAAAGTGCACAAAATAAAAAAATCCTCCACACATACTTTCGCATCATTTAAAAAATGCCTTATATGCCACCTTTTATTATTACATTTTCACAGCTAATTAAATCAATTTTTAATCACAGACAACAACTGGAGCTTGTTTTCTAGTCAGTGCACATTTGTGATCTTATTTTATTATATTCCAACAGCTCAACAGGTAAACTAAACATTACAAACAGTCCAACAAGTGCAAACAATTGAAGCTCCAAACAAATAATAATCATCTTCTTAAAATTTTCCCTTTACCCTACTTTAATTAATGAATTTTGAACACTTATTAAATAAATTTAAATGGCAGACTATAATCAGAATTGTTTTCTAGTCAGTGCTATTTTTGAGTCTTATTTCATAATATTTGAACAGCTAAATGGATAAAATAAACTCTTTAAAGATTCTCCGAAGCACCAAATAAAAAATCCTCCAAACAAACTTTCACATCATTTAAAAAATGCCTCATATGCCACCTTTGATTATTACATTTTCACAGCTAGTTAAAGACATTTTTAATCACAGACTACAATTGGAGCTTGTTTTCTAGTCAGAACACATTTGTGATCTTATTTTATGAAGTTTGAACAGCTCAACAGGTAAACTCAACATCACAAACAGTCTAACAAGTGCAAACAATAAAAAAAATCCAAACATATTTGTAGCAATATTCAAAGAATTGGCCCATTACCCTACTTTGATTATTGAATTTTGGTGGCTAAGTTAAGAAATATTATATAGCAGACTATAATTGGAATTGTTTTCTAGTCAGTGCACATTTGTGATCATCATTTATATTGTTTGAACAGCTACATAGGTAAAATAAACTCTTCGAATCAGTCTTCAAAGTGCAAAAAATATAAAATCTCTAAACCTACTTTAGCATCATTTTGAAAAATGGCTCAAATGCCACCTTTGATTATTGCATTTTTTCAGCTAATTAAATTAATTTTTAATCACAGACCACATTTGGGGCTTGTTTTTTGGTTATTGCACATTTGTGGTCTTATTTTATTATATTCCAACAGCTAAACAGGTAAACTAAACATCACAAACAGTCTAACAAGTGCAAACAATAAAAAATCCAAACATATTTTAAGCATCAATCAAAGAATTGGCCCATTACCCGACTTTGATTATTGAATTTTGGTGGCTCATTTAAGACAAATTATAAAGCAAGCTATAACTGGAATTGTTTTCTAGTCAGTGCACATTTGTGATCATGATTTATGAAGTTTGAACAGCTTAATAGGTAATAAAAACTCTTCCAATCAGTCTTCAAAGTGAAAAAAATATAAAATCTCTAAACATACTATAGCATCATTTGAAAGATACCTCATATGCCATATTTGAGTATTGCATTTTTGCAGCAAGTTTAATTAATATTTAATCACAGACTACAACCAGGGCTTGTTTTCTAGTCAGTGCACATGTGTGGTCTTATTTTCTGATGTCCTAACAGCTCAACAGGTAAACTTAACATCACAAACAGTCTAACAAGTGCAAATAATAATGTCTTCAAACAAATTATAAGCATCTCTTTTATTTTTAAAAATGGCCCATTGGCTTACTTTGATTAATGAATTTTGATGGCTATTTGCAAAAATGTACATGGCAGACTATAACTGGAATTGTTTTCTAGTCTGAGTGCCCTTTTTGGTCTTATTTAATAATGTTTTAACAACTGAATGGTTTAAAAAAAACTCTCAAAGCAGTCTCCAAATTGCAAAAACACAAAATCCTCCACACATACTTTCGCATCATTTAAAAAATGCCTTATATGCCACCTTGTATAATTACATTTTCACAGCTAATTATATTAATTTTTAATCACAGACTACAACTGGAGCTTGTTTTCTAGTCAGTGCACATTTGTGGTCTTATTTTATTATATTCCAACAGCTCAACAGGTTAACTCAACTTTACGAACAGTCTTACAATTGCAAACAACTAAGAAATCCAAACATATTTTTCGCAATATTTAAAGAATTGGCCCATTAGCCTACTTTGATTATTGAATTTTGGTGGCTAAGTTATGAAATATTATATAGCAGTCTATAATTGGAATTTTTTTCCATCCAGTGCAAATTTGTGATCTTATTTTGTATTGTTTAAACAGCTTAATGGGTAAAAAAA
Source organism: Thalassoma bifasciatum (assembly GCA_008086565.1). Lineage (NCBI taxonomy): Eukaryota > Metazoa > Chordata > Actinopteri > Labriformes > Labridae > Thalassoma > Thalassoma bifasciatum. The sequence continues at coordinate 52,011 of RPOG01003491.1, forward strand.
ATCTCTTCCAATCAGTCTTCAAAGTGCACAAAATAAAAAAAAACTCTAAACATACTTAAGCATCACTGAAAAATACCTCAAATGTCATGTTTGAGTATTGCATTTTTGCAGCAAATTAAATCAATTTTTAATCACAGACAACAATTGGAGCTTGTTTTCTAGTCAGTGCACATTTGTGATCTTATTTTATTATATTCCAACAGCTCAACAGGTTAACTATACATTACAAACAGTCTAACAAGTGCAAAACATAAAGTCTTCAAACAAATTATAAGCATCTCTTTTATTTTTAAAAATGGCCCATTGGCTAACTTTGATTAATGAATTTTGATGGCTATTTGCAAAAATGTACATGGCAGACTATAACTGGAATTGTTTTCTAGTCTGAGTGCCCTTTTTGGTCTTGTTTAATAATGTTTTAACAACTTAGTGGGTAAAATAAACTCTCAAAACAGTCTCCAAATTGCAAAAACACAAAATCCTCCACACATACTTTCGCATCATTTAAAAAATGCCTCATATGCCACCTTTGATTATTACATTTTCACAGCTAATTAAATTAATTTTTAGTCACAGACTACAATTGGAGCTTTCTTTTCTAGTCAGAACACATTTGTGATCTTATTTTATTATATTCCAACAGCTCAACAGGTAAACTAAACATCACAAACAGTCTAACAAGTGCAAACAATAAAAACTCCAAACATATTCAAGCATCATTCAAATAATTGGCCCATTAGCCTACTTTGATTATTGAATTTTGGTGGCTAAGTTATGAAATATTATATAGCAGGCTATAATGGGGTTTTTTTCCTAGTCAGTGCACATTTGTGATAGTGATCCATTAAGTTTGAACATCTTAATAGGTAAAATAAACTCTTCCATCAGTCTTCAAAGTGCAAAAAATAAAAAATCTCCAAACATATTTTAGCATCGTTCATTTAATGCTAATTAGCTTTCCTTGATTATTGCATTTTGATGGCAAATTAAAGAAATTAGACTTTTTTAGGACTTTTTTCTAGTGAGGGCATATTTGTGGTTTTATTTTATTGTACTTAAATTAAAATCGTACAGTTCCTGACATAAAAAAACATTTTATATCAAGTCAACTTGAAGTGAAACCATGTCCTCAAAACCTGTTAGCATTAGCAAATTTTCATCTACTGACTTTAAAAGCAATAATCCAACATAAATGAGCCAAACCTTCAGGAAATAGCCTTAAACAAGTGAATTAAAGACTAAAAGTCATTTTATTATGTATATGAAAGGATGTCTCACTAGCACAGTCGGTGGGCCTTCGCTTGACCGCAGTCCGCTGAGGCCGGGGGTCCGCGCGGGGTCCGGGGGAAGCCATCTATCCGCTGGAAGTCCTTTAATCCAGAAGGTGGTCGCAGGTGTTCTTCTTCTCAGGTGTTCTTCTTCTCAGGTGTTCTTCTTCTCAGGTGTCCGGGAGTCCGGTTTCAGCTGAAAATTCAAGCTTTTCCAAAATATCTTCTTTTCGCAGAGAGCTTTGCAACAGGGCTGACAGCAGTCAAAATTGTTTTCGCAAGTGAAAAGATGCGAGTTTGGAACGTGAAGGTAACCTGGGCCGAGGGGTCACGTCACATGTTGCCATGGTTTCAGCGCGTGATTTTGGTACGGAAGGTAAAATAAACGCGTTAAGTCATCGACTTTGCGGAAATTAATGTATTTAATGTGATTGTTTTTCAATCTGTAGTTAAACTTCAGCTCAAAAAGAATGACTTTAACTTTTTTATTAAAAATAAAATAAATACTTTTTTGAAAATTCTTCCCATTACGTCATCATCACCCGCAGCCTTAAATAATTGGGAGGGGATGCTAAAATTTGAATTTGAAAAATCAAAAAAATAAATAAAAAATAAAACTAAAATATTTATAGCCTGAGGGTGTACCCCGCCTCTCGCCCAATGACAGCTGGGATTGGCTCCAGTCACCCGCAACCCTGAACAGGATAGACGGTTAAGAAAATGGATGGCTGGATGGCGCTTTTTTTCAGTTAACCCTTTCATCCAATCACAATTCCCAAAGGGGAAACATTTCAGCTTTTACTGAAACCTGTACATTAAATAGTTAGACGATGAGTACTAAATGTTATGACATAACTAGACGCAAGATTACAATGTCTTGAATAAAAGCAATCAAGATTTAATTGAACTTAAATTAAAACATTAATCCATTAGAAATATAATCATTTCAATGTCCCGATGACATCCTGTACCAAAAGTACAGTTGTGCTCCAAAGTTTACACCCCCAGCAGAATTTCTGATTTTTTGGCTTTTTCTCAGAAAATATGAATGATAACACAAAAACCTCTCTGTCTCTCATGGTTAGTGGTTGGGTGAAGACATTTATGAACAAGCAACTTTGTTTACTCTTCTTAAATCATAATGACAACAAACTAGAGTGACAGACATGACACAGCCATGTTGCAAAAAGTGGTTATTAACAGAGTTTGTTTGGCTCAATATGTGACAGGCTCTGATAGATTCCAGAGATCTGAAAGACTCAGGAGTCACTTAGCCACTGTGCTGCAGCTCAGTTTCAGGGTGTTGGAAATCTCCATGTAGCCTTGGCCATCTTCATGTAGCACAACAATACGTCTTTTAAGATCCTCAGAGAGTTCTTTGCCATGAGGTGCTATGTTGGTACTTCCAGTGACCAGTATGAGAGAGTGTGAGAGCTGTACTACAAATTTGAACACACCTGCTCCCTATGCACACCTGAGACCTCGTAACACTAACGAGTCACATGACATTTTGGAGGGAAAATGACAAGCAGTGCTCAATTTGGACATTTAGGGATGTAGTCTCTTAGGGGTGTACTCACTTTTATTGCCAGGGGTTTAGCTATTACGGGCTATATTTTGAGTTAGTTTGAAGGGAAAAATAAATGTACACTGTTATATAAGCTGCACACAGACAACTTTTCATTGTGTCAAAGTGTCATTTTGTCAGTGATGTCCCATGAAAAGATATACTTAAATATCTGCAGAAATGTGAGGGGTGTACTCACTTTTGTGATACACTGTATGTGTGTGTGTGTGTGTGTGTGTGTGTGTGTGTATGTGTGTGTAAGTGTGTGTGCGTGCGTGTCTGTGTGTGTGAGTGTGTGAGCGCTAATTACACAGCAGGAGCAAAGATACGATTTTATTGGGCATTAGGGCAGTGCTTTTCCACGCTTTCTGTCGTTGATTCATAGCTGTGGTGGTGTTGTCTTTCTTCTTTAATCAGTCCTTTTCCTCCTCATAAGCCTCCATGAGGATTTCTGCCCCTGACGCCGCTCTTGTTGTCATGTTGAATTGGTGAATCTGTGATCAACGGCGGGGTCTATTTAACAAAGCCACATGCGTGCACTGATCCAGGATTGGTATCACCTGGCTTGATGAATCCATGTCTGTTCATCCTGGCTTAGTCTTTGTGCAACCGACTGAGCCTGGCTGCTCTTGTTTTGGATTCATTGAACCAGGCTCAAGCATTCATCCTGGATATCTTAATCCTACTTTTGTGCAACGGACCCCAGGTTTGAGATCTCCCCAGAGTCGCTTAATGACATTGAGATCAGGAGACTGAGATGACCATTTCAAAGCTTTCACTTCACTCTGCTGTAGCCAATGGCAGGTCCACTTGGCCTTGTGCTGTGAAACATTGTCATGTTGGAACGTCCCATGTGCAACCTTTGGGCTGATGAGTTTAGATTTTCCTCCAGAATGTTCTGTTACCATGCAGCATTCACCCTTCCATCAATTTTGATTTTGATCCCCAGTGATCCACCCCTGTGTTTCATAGAAGGAATGGTGGACCTTTCATCATAGGCCTTGTTGACTCCTCTCCAATTGTAACGTCTATGGTTGAACAATTTTTCTGGCAGTTCAAGCTGAAATTTTTGTTGGTCTGCCTGACAGTGGTTTGGTCTCAACAGAATCCCTCATTTTTCCACTTCTTAATTAGAGTTTTAACAGTGCTTATTGGAATCCTCAATTCCTTGGATACCTTTTTATATCCCTTTCCTGTTTTATAGTTGGACTGCCTTTACCCACAAAAAATATAAAATATAAAACAAAGGAAGAGCACTGAGGAAGAGCTGTCACCCAAACACCTGTGCTGTAATTAAGTTGACAAACACCAAAACAATGTCATGAAGTTAATCCAGCCTTTATTCGAGTCAGTCATCATCCAAGCACATAGACATTTCTATTTGAAAACCAGTCAAATTTATATCTTAGATTGTGTCCAACAGCTGTGAGCTGCAGGAGTGAAACCTGTAAGATCAATCAATCAATCAATCAACCAATCAGTCCATCTTTATCTACATAGCACCAAAATATAGCAAACGATATTTCAAGACACCTCCTAAAATATAAATGGATGTTTGTTAACATGAATACATTTCATTTCATTTCAAAATCAAGACAAGTCATCCTAACCCATCATGAGTACAGCACTTTGCAGCATTTAGCATGTTATATAACACATTACTGTAAGATAATCAGATTGTTGCCTACATTTCTTATATCTCAAAAACACAGCCTTGCCTCTATAACACCATACCAGAATAGGTAAAGCACAACTTTTTTGAAGTTAAATGCAATTGAGTATGAAATAAAGAAACTGATGTTTGTTACAATAATATTTTATAGATACTAATACCTTACTGCGTGACACCGTGGTTTGTAAAATCAAATCCACTTCAGTTGAATCTGCAGAAAGAAACATTCAAAGTTGCTACTTCCCCTCAAGGAAGTTTTAATCAAACCCAACAGTCTTCAGCTGCAAAAATCTTTGAGACCAATGATAAGAGAGAAACTTGATTGTACATTGAAACAAAGTACCATCTCTTGTGTCTTTTCACGTTTATTGTTTATGGTGTATTCACACACACACACACACACACACACACACACACACACAAATCTCACCAAAAGATACAAACTAGTCTCTGATTGTAGCCCCGCATACAGCAAAAATACATCTCTAATCCATGACTGAAAGCAGCAGTGTATCATGGAAGAGAGTAAAAATCATGAGAACATCAACCGGGGCCTTCTGGGATTCTTCATTCAAACAACCTATACAATAGTTCAGAAAGTCAGCAGGTGATTCAATAAAAATGAAAGTTCGAGCTGCAGGTAGCCTTGATCACAACATCCCTTGACCTACGTCCCAAAACCCTTCGGTGTTTTTCCCTTTGTCCTCCATGAAACCAGAAGTAGCTGTGGGATTTTTACGTCACTTACTATCCCAAAGTTATCATGCTGCTCACAGGAAAAGGGACTGAGAGGAGAGGAGAGCTACAAAAGTAACATGCAAGGATGCACAGGATGAACTGGGATACAAATTAAGTTTGCAGGAGAATTATAAACAAAACCTTAGGTCCATCGCCTAAGACCCCCTAGAAACAATAATATATAGAATCATGCAGTAACTTCCTGAAATAAAACAAAAAATCAAATATCAATATGCACAGGCTGAGCCCCTCACAGTTAGTTCTTAAAAAAAAATTCAGTTTTTCCACCAATCAAGATCCAATATAGCCTGTCACTCAGGGATGTGGTGACAGAGATCAATGAAAAGCATATGGATGATGGAGGATTCATGGAAGCCACACCCTTTGAAAAGGAAATCTATACCTAGCATTTCATCATACAGGAGTCTTCAAATTGTAAAACTAGTTTGAGCCTCTTTTGAGGAGATTACATGTTATGGACCCCTGAAAGTAGGGGGAGTGATTTTCACTACCTTCTCTGCAATATCTTATTTTCTTCATTTAACCACCACGTTGAAGACATTTCTTTAGGCCACAGGAAAATGGATATGCATAAAAATATCATCTATCAAAGGGCCTAGTGCCTAAGAAAAATATTAAAAAGAGCAAACATTACAATGTCAAAATGTTTTCCATGTGCAACAAACAGGCAAAAGTGTATGACTTTCTGGGCGTGTTAAGGTCCTTAGAAGTAAAACCTTTTACCTGGAATCATGGTGATTGAAACTGGAGACACAACAAGGATCTTGCACCGTCTCAATGGTTGGACATGAATATTTTAATAAAGCCAAAAGTTACTTGAACCCTTACCTGTGTGGTTAGATGCATCAGGATTTATTGGCTTGTAAATGAATAAGCCGGCAGTTTGTCTGACTTACATAAAAACTACCCTTTATTGTTAAAAAACCCATTTAGAATTTAGACTTAACAAGACTATGAGGACTTTCTAAGTGATCTTGAAAAACTCTAGTTTCTAGATGTATGCCTGATCATACTCCCAAATTTAAAATGACATTATCAGCATTATTTCTGAAGGCTAATTCCAGGCTCCCCAATTTGGACTGTGTGGGTCAGACAGGACCGGATGGATTTACAACATGCCGAAGGCTCGGTGACAACACCACGCCAGCTGACAGAGTCTAGCAGTTAGAAGAGAGAGCTGAGTTCCTCTCTGCAGAAAAAGATTTCCCTAATTTGTTTCATAGTAAGGCACCTTTGTCCTCGACCCCACAGGCTGTCTCTTCCCTGTCTTTCTTTTTCTTATCCCCGTCTTCTCGTCTCCTTTCGATTTGTCGTCTTGCTATCTCGTTCTCGATTTCCGATTTTGTGTTCAATCTCCGATTTTCTACCCGATGTCCGATTTTGTGTTCGATTCATGAAACACCTTAAGTAACGTTGGGTGTACGTCGTGTTAATCTGCAGTGATCTGTTCAAACCTGAGAGTCTATCAATACAACGAAAAGCCTGGTTCCATTTGCTCTGCTTGGTGGATAAGCACTTGCTGGACATAGCCAGGATTCACTAACGTTGCACGGTACAAATACAGGGCTGTGAGCTGCACCAAATGTAATGGGCTACTAAACTACGGTACAAACGAAGAGAGTTTGTTTGTTGTGATGTTTCAAACAACAGCACTACATAACTGTTCATAACTGCATTACCATGCCTTGTTTCATAGGGTAAAATGTTGTCTTGAACAAAGAAAGTAGTGTTAAAAGAAGATCTGACTAACTTCCACTTTCCAAACAACTTCATCATGAATTTGTGCGAGTGCTCTTGCCGAAGGGAGTCCCGGCAAACAGCTTTGTACAAATTTTTCTCACAGCTACTTTAAAACTAATGTCAGGAAATTTTTGAATTATCAGAGCAGGACAAGAAAATGAATCTAATATCAAAAAGCACACACTTCTGGATAAATAACTGCAAATTTTCTGTCACGTAAAGGCAGATTGTTTTCAAGGTAGTTCAAAAAAATTTTGTGGTCAACATGGCAGTTATTGTGATCACACCAGTCTGCCTGTCTGTGTCTGTACTTAACACATGGTACACATATTTCTTTTTAAGAATTACACAACACTTCAAACAGTATTCACCATTTTTATTAAAACTCAAGACAAGGAACTAGTTTCTGACCCACAAAGACACTAGATACAGTTCAGTGCTTCAAACACATTTGGAAATGTGTGCCAGACATCAGTTGAACAGTCCCCACCATCTGCGGTTGCATGTGCATTGCAGCTTTCACAGTAACTGAGCTGTTTTTGGTCCATGTTGCAACTTTTCTTCCTCCAGCTAAATTCTGCATTGAAGACAACTTGTCTAAACTGGAATACAAAACAGGAAAACAAATGAATACAAAACTTTACCTTCAACTTTACCTTCCCCTGGGAGGGGATGCCATTTAGAGAGTAAACGAATGACAAGGTCAACACTGTTTGGGGAGCAGTTTTTGGAAGTCCTCCTTCTGTTTGGCCCAGATGCATGAGTGAACATCCATTTGGTCAAAACCAGAGCACTGTCATCGGTCAAAGCACAGTCTATTTATTCTGATATATGACATTACCACAGATGTGCGCACAGCAAAGCTTCAACAAATGACAGTCGGGCTTATTGTAACTCAGGTAATGGAGAACAAAACAACATGCACAAAGGGGTTTTAAACTGTAGACAATGCAGCAGTGATTCAATGAGGACATTTTCTTTGAGTCAGTATGATGAAATAAATATATTTAAAATAAATTTCAGTCTGGGAGGAAAGGACTCTTAAGGATCTACTATGACTGTCACTACACACAGGTCCAAAAATTGTGACAAAAACAGTGATGGCCAAGATGACAAAGATTGACTTTGTGTATTTCTTGTCCACAACAACCCCTAACCTAACACTTTTGGCTAAATAACTATTTCACCGAGCTCCAGTGTTGCCCACAAATCAGCAGGGCAAGTTCACCTTTTATCATTGCATTTTTTTCATGTTTTTGATTTTTCTGATCGGGGAGACTTTTCTTCAATATGCCGAAAAAAGTCACTGCAAAACTAGTAATGGGCTCTGAAAACTTACAATGACAAACTGTTGATGGTTCTTGTTTTAAGAGCCACTCCTGTTGGTGGCAGTTCAGACTCATTGCTTCAAGCTGCCTTTGTGCGCAGCTCACCACTGACCTTCAGTACGTCGTCAATCAAAAGGACATTAGAGGAACCTTCTCCAGACCCGTGTACGTTTGGAGGGTTTCTATTCAAAATTGAAATCATAATCATAATCCAAAGAGGTCATGTCAGAGGGGAGGCCCAGAGTTTCAGGGGTTATATCCATCGACTGGGGGTCCCCTTCACTGGTTAACTCCTCCATGGACTGCAAACCAGAGCCAGGATCTGATGTGTCAAGCCCCTTTGAGTCTGAAGCTGCTGAGTCTGAATCTCCCGAGGCAAGATCAGGCTCAGTCTCTGATTGGCTCTGGTGCAGTTGATTGCGGGTCTGATATCTGGTTTGGGATCTGGTTTGTCGAACTGGACTGGGGGCAGGGCAGGTTTTCTTGGGGGTTGTTTTGCCTCTAGTTTTCCGCCCTGGTTTAGAGTCAGGTACTGCGTCAACATGGGGCTCTAAATGAGACTGGAGCTCAGGGTCCAGGTTTGGTTCAGACGGGGGGTCTGTTTTGGCCAAAGGAGCCTGTTTGGGCTGGTGCTGACTCTGAGTGGTTGTTTCCAGTCCAGTTACAGTTTGGGAAACTGGTTTCAAAGTTGAGGGCTGGTTTTGGGGAGCCCCAGAGAAATCTAGTGGATTCAATATGGGTTGATTTGTTGGTGAAGTTCCTCCACAAGTGGCAACTTCAGCAGAGGTTGATTGCATTGACCAAACAGATGAAATTCTGATCTCTGCTTCTGGTTGGATTTTGGAACTAGGTGGATTTCTGTCTGGTTCTGGCTGGGCTTTGGAACTTGGTGGGTTTTTGTCTGGTTCTAGTTGGGTTTTGGGACTTGGTGAGTTTTTGTCTGGTTCTGGCTGGGTTTTGGAACTTGGTGGATTTTTGTCTGTTTCTGGCTGGGCTTTGGAACTTGGTGAGTTTTTGTCTGGTTCTAGTTGGGTTTTGGGACTTGGTGAGTTTTTGTCTGGTTCTGGCTGGGTTTTGGAACTTGGTGGATTTTTGTCTGTTTCTGGCTGGGTTTTGGGACTTGGTGAGGCTTTGTTCATGCCAGGTTGCAGAACTGAGGAAACCACAGCAGGAAGTGGGTATTGGGTCATTAGCTTTTGCTGGGGGTGTGTGTTTTGTGTATAAGGGGCTGGGACTTTATTGTTACTGGCCCCACTATGGTCTGCTCTTGTGTCTGTGGTTGTTTTGGAGACAGCTGAGGTGCTTGACTGAGCACTGCCACTATAGAAAATATCAAATAAGTCCTTGGCTTTGGCTGCAGCCAGGTTACTTTTGTGTTTCTCCGACTTCTGAGATGCTTCCCCCATTTTTACAAAAGGTGGAGGCTTGACAAAAACAGTGTGTGTCTGCTCACTCTCTGGTACACCAGGAGCTGGCACATCAGACATGATTTTTATCATTGTGAGCTGTGGAGGTTTAACTGCAGGAAGAGCAGTGGTTGATGGTGCAGGGGTGCCCTGTACTGGTAAAGGTTTAGGACCTGATTGCACGTCCTGTTTTACAATTTCAGCAGGCTTTGACACAGGTGGGTTAGATTTAGAATCTGGTTGGTGAGGTGTGACTACAGATGTTGCAGGGGTAGAACCAGGTGTTGTAGATCCAGAGAGCAGTGGATCTGTTTTCGTTTTTAAAGGTTCAGGACCTGATCTTGGTGGTGGAGGTGTACTCTGAGCTGCCTGGGGTTTAGTGCCAAATGAGGCAGGTGGCCCCTGGACTGGCCTCGGAATACACAGAGCATTTGCTACTTCCGGTAGTGTTGGAAGGCCTTTTGGTGGAGGTCCTAGTATACTGGTGTTTTGGGGTCTGATGGAAAGGAATGTATTGAGAGGTGCGGGTTTACCCATCATTGCAGTTTTTCGCATCACTGCTGCAGGTGCAGGGAGGTTTGGCCTAATTCCTCTTCCTCTCCCTTTTGCTCTACCTCTGTTGTAAAGAT
>RPOG01003492.1:0-42064 GCA_008086565.1 Thalassoma bifasciatum
TCCATAACAGAGCTGTGGAATTAACCTCCAGAACAGTTTACTTCAGAGAACTCAGGGGTGAGATTCAAGTTCAGCGCCGAGGACGACGAGAGCGAGTTTCTGCAGAGCCAGAGAGTGATTCACCCAAAGAGGGCTGAGAAACTACTCTGACCAGCTACTCTGAGTGTGTGTGTGTGTGTGTGTGTGTGTGTGTGTGTGTCGACATCAGCACTCACAAATAACAGTAACATCAGCACAGAGAGGATGACACGGACTCTGTATGAGTGTTTGTGAAAAAGAAAGACACGTGACGGTTTTTGTCACAAGCAGGCAGATGTAATGAGTAAGCACCAGGACACACACGCACACACTCACACACACACACTCACACACACTGGCAAGATTACTGGTGGGAGCAGCTGGATACATACAGTAAAGACTTATTTACTGTATGAAATGTCACTTTCTGCTCTCCCGGGAATCTATAAGCATGTTTGTGCGGCTCTGAAACCAAAACAAACACTTTTTGCAGAGCACAGCTTTGACTTCTGTTTAGCTTGCTCTTACACTTCACAACAACTGTAACTTTATGTGCAGTGTAGTAAGAAAAGGACTGTAACATCACACTCGCTGCAAAAGAAAAAGGTCAAAGAAAACCGTTTTTGCATGACCTAATACATTTTTTACTCAATGCTTGATTCTAGTTGCTGCTGTAAGCATCAAATACCATTTTTACTGTCAGCATATTTTACTCTGCATACATGACTAAAAAAGAATAATGAACTCCAGCATTGAGACGTAAAGTCCCCAAACTGCAGTCCCCTAAGTGTCCACTAGAGGCTGGTTCCAAAAGTGAATCAGTCCCCACCATGGACTGTATAATGAGTGGACGTAACGATGTTCGGCTCAAACTGAAGCCTCCAGCAGATGCCCCGCCCCCTGGTGTCTGGCTGCAGTATAGGTCATAAGCCCCGCCCCCTGGTGTCTGGCTGCAGTATAGGTCATAAGCCCCGCCTCCCCATGTATTCCAGATATGAGCCGGGAAAACTTAAAAAAATTACGATACCTCGTAGAAACGTTTCTCTCATCTTTACACTGAGGTAGTATGATGATGTCATCTGGCTGCATGGTGTTCAAGTGTTTTTTTTCTGAGAAGTTAGTTTCTCATTAGTTCTTGGACGTTATAAACCGCAATATAAGTTTCATTTTACGATAGTTGACAGCTGCTGTTCGTGAGTAGTTTTTATCGGGGATATAAGAAACTTCGGGAAAGAGCCAAAAGGAGACTAAACTTTCTGAAGAAGAAGAAAGAAATATTTTTATTCTACTTGCCATAAATCAATCCAGCCCCACCTGATTAGGAAGTTGTGGATAGCGATAAGGCATATATGTAGAATTGAAAGGACTGTTTTGTTTTTTGTTTTTTAAATTGGGCTTGTTTGAAGATAACAGTAACCCACTTTTTTGAAAAACTTTGCCTATGATTGGCTGGGCTATCAACCACTACACACAGGTGAAAGGAAGGCAAGTTATCTCTTTAATTGAAAAAAAAAAACATCTGAAAAGAAATGCGTCTTTATCCTTTACTTTGCTGTCACCATTTTGCTGATCAGCTCATATTTAAAGATCTGCACTTTACGGACTTAAATGAACATTTTTTCAATACAACAAAGAGTTCGCCTCCTCTGCCGCAGAGCCTCTGAGCAAGGACGTGGCTGTGCTGACCAAATTAGAAAAGTCACAGCAGCCCACTCTGTTTGTGTGTGTGTGTGTTTGTGTTTCTGTGTGTGTAGATACCCAGTAACAACCTCACACTGTGCAAAATGCCAGATCACACAGGGAGCACCTTTATCAAGAGTGCCACACACACAGAAACACACTCCGTCTTTGAGTTTCACCTCCTCTGTCCTCTCTCTTTCTCTTTCTCCACTAAAAACTTCATTACGACCGATTTCCAGGCTCATTTTTCACTCACGCACCAGCACGACTGAGAGGAAAATAAGAGGCAGTAAATATTTATTATCAAAACTTTCAATTTATTCATACAAATCTGCATAGTCTTTAATTTCTCTGGAGGGCAGAGGCGGACGTTAGGGGACGCAGAGTTGAGTTCTGCAAGTTTGTAAAGCGTTTAGAGGAGCAGCTGCTTGAACTGTGCTCAGACTGTATAGACTTGGAAGCTGGGATTCATTAATATGCTTTTCAAAATAAAAGTAAAGCCCCCCCACAGCTGTCACACATTGGAAAAAAGAGGAAAGCCCACAACAAAACGAACTTCAGGCTCCAGTTAATGAAATTTGAGTCTGATTATCCAGCTCTAGAAACTCACAGCTTTGACTTAAAACACTTCCACCAGACTCACCAACAAACCCTCGAGTCTGCCTCCACTGTCAGAGCCATTACAGGTTAAGTGTACTCAGGAGAGTCTGTGGGATTAATGCACAGAGCGCTCCGGGGATAAAAGCATACAGTATATTTCCTTTAGATCCCTGCACACATGGAAATATTGATACGTGAAACCAGAGAGCAAACAACAACAAACAGTGGGAGCATTAGCAGACATTGATTCTGTCAGAGCTGTAATGTCCTGACATGATCCTCGACACACACTGCCTTACATAACACACACACACACAAACACATAAACACACACACACACGCTCGGCAGACTCCCCTGTCCGTCAGAAAGGCTAGCTAAATGCTATGTAAACATCTGTGAGGATTAGCGGCTTTATCCTCTAAAGAACTTAGCAACTCCAGACTGGAATCGGATCCTGTTGACGTGACTCAGTCTTTATCTGAGACCTGAGCGGCTTGTAATTGAATAGAAGTTTGGACTGTTTACGCTGCAGATACACGGCTGCATCAGACTGCAGAGGAGGCGAGGGCAACGCCAGAGGAACGTTATGTAACCGCTGGTACCGCGGACTCACCGAGGATCCTTCAGGTCGAGTTACAAACTGTCTGACCAGGTGATGCTCTGAGTGAATGATCACTTTTAATGCACTTTAAGAAAAATTAAACAATATTTAACAGAAGAAATCACCAGAACATAAATAACTACTTATTCAAAGGCCATGAAGTAAAGCAGGGCCTACAGAACATCAGCTAAACTTAACACACACTCTGCTGATTACATCTTCACATCCAATCAGAAAATAGAAGATTGTTTATCTTCTATATCTTAATTAAATGTTAGAAAGGAAAGTGTGCTTTCCCTCCCATGTTTTTTTTTTATAAGATAGAGAAATGTGTACACTCCCTGCATTTGCAATTTATTTACTGACAAAGACAAGGTGTGCTCTACCTGCCGAGGCTTTAAAAACATTAAACATGAGCAAACATGTGCTCCTTCACCTTGGCTGTAAATTAAATAATTAAGATGGAAAGGGCAATCTCCCTGCCTTGCCACTTTATCAATTTGATAGAAACACATGGTCTGATATCCCTGCGTTGTATCTAAATTAAATTATAGAAAGGAAAGTGTGCTCTCCCTGCCTTACCTCTTCATTAAATAATTTAGAAGGACTGCATGCTCTTCCTATCTTGGCCGTAAACTAAATGACAAAGAGGGAAAATGTGCTCACCCTGCCATGCCATTTTACTTACATGATAGTGACATGGTGTGCTCTCCCTGCCTTGGCTCTCACTTATATGAAAGAAAAAGAATGTGTGCTCTCCCTGCTTTGCCTTTTTACTTACATGATAAAGAGAGAGAGAGGTGTGCTTTCCCAAACTTGACTTATATTAACATGATGGAGAGTAAAGATGTGCTCTCCCTGTCTTGGCTCCCAATTAAATGAAAGAGATGGGAGTTGTGCTCTCTTCACATTTCACCTTTTATCTACATGATAGAAAGAGAATGTGTAATCTACTTACAATGAATCTTAATCAAGTGATAGAGAGAGGTGGTGTGCTCTCCCTGTCTTACCTTTTTTTTTACATGTTAGAGAGCGTTGACCTCTCCTTGTTTTCCCTCTTGTATTAACACGATGGAGCAAAAGTGCTCTAACTGCCATGGTTCTAAACCAATGACTGTATATAGAATGGACAGCGTGCTTCCGCCTGTCACCGTTCTACGTCTTTGAAGCCAAAAAAACCCTTTTCTCTAGCCGCCATTGTGCAGCCAGAGTCTGCGCAGTAGAGAATTTCCTGTGGAGCCAAGTAAAAAAGAGAAATAAAAATATTTATTTCTTCTTCTTCAGAAGGTTTAGTCTCCTTTTGGCTCTTTCCCGAAGTTTCTTATATCCCAGATAAAAACTACTCACGAACGGCAGCTGTCAACTATCGTAAAACGAAACTTATATCGCGGTTTTTAACGTCCAATAACTAATGAGAAACTAACTTCTCAGAAAAAAAAACACCTGAACACCATGCAGCCAGATGACATCATCATACCACCTTAGTGTAAGGATGAGAGAAACGTTTCTACGAGGTATCATAATTTTTTAAGTTTTCCTGGCTCATATCTGGAATACATGGGGAGGCGGGGCTTATGACCTATACTGCAGCCAGACACCAGGGGGCGGGGCATCTGCTGGAGGCTTCAGTTTGAGCCGAACGTTGTTATGTCCACTCATTATACAGTCTATGTTCTAAACTAAATACAAAAGAAGAAATGTGTGCTCTCCCTGCTTTGGCTTTTTGTTTATATGATAGTGAGGGATCATGGGCCTCACTTGCCTTGGCTACTCATATACTTGGCTTTTCTTTGTGTATAATTTTACAAAGAGAAAACTCAATCACTGGGATTATGATGTAAAGTTCCATATGTTGACTTCAGTTCCCTTTAAAACTATAACTCAAGTATTTGGCTTTGAGAATGGTTCTATGAGAGGAATGTTTTAGGTTTATTAAAGTCATCCTAATTCTATAAACACTCCTTCATTGTCCACCTTTGGCTCATCTGAACTGATTGAACACCAGCAGCTGCTGTCCAGCCCACATCCTCTGTTTCTACTTTTAAACCTTATTACCATTTACTGCCGTACACAGCTGCCTGCAGCCTGAGCTGAGGAAACCTGACACCGCTGGTCAGGTACAAGTGTGTGTGTGTGTGTGTGTGTGTGTGTGTGTTTGTGTGTGTGTGTGTGTGTGTGCAGGTGTGATCAACAACATCAGTCTTTCACACCTCAGGTGAACCAATTACCATATTGCATCAACCTATCAGTTCCTGTCAGATCCTCAGCACACCTGCGGGGTCAAACATCGCTGTTAGTCACGCTGCTTTACAGCCATCCGACCCGTTTCTGTCAGCTCTCATACTCACACACTCTCACACACACACACACACACACTTACAGAGATGTTTCTGAAGAAATACTGCGTCGGTGTTTCCTCTACGAGTCCTGAGGTTTTTGGATTTGTACAAAGAGTTTTGGGCTGTTTCAAAGGTTAAAAGGTATTTTCCCAAACGCGTCTCTTCCGCCGCTCTATCTGCCCCCTGACCTCGCCTGCAGTTTGTTCTTTTCACACACAGATTAGAAAAAGGTTCTGCTCTCTGCTCCTCTAAGANATCTCTCTGCTGATTCTCTGGTTGGATGGAGGAGAATTAATAATGTGGAGCGTTTATCTACTTCTCCTCCTATTGGACGATTAAAAAAAACGCATTAGACGCATCAAAAAGCTCCTCCGCCAGGTAAACAGGAAGGTTAATCGCAGCCTAATTTAAGACAAACTTAATCCATAACAGAGCTGTGGAATTAACCTCCAGAACAGTTTACTTCAGAGAACTCAGGGGTGAGATTCAAGTTCAGCGCCGAGGACGACGAGAGCGAGTTTCTGCAGAGCCAGAGAGTGATTCACCCAAAGAGGGCTGAGAAACTACTCTGACCAGCTACTCTGAGTGTGTGTGTGTGTGTGTGTGTGTGTGTGTGTGTGTGTGTGTGTGTGTGTGTGTGTGTGTGTGTGTCGACATCAGCACTCACTAATAACAGTAACATCAGCACAGAGAGGATGACACGGACTCTGTATGAGTGTTTGTGAAAAAGAAAGACACGTGACGGTTTTTGTCACAAGCAGGCAGATGTAATGAGTAAGCACCAGGACACACACACACACTCACACACACACACACACACACACTGGCAAGATTACTGGTGGGAGCAGCTGGATACATACAGTAAAGACTTATTTACTGTATGAAATGTCACTTTCTGCTCTCCCGGGAATCTATAAGCATGTTTGTGCGGCTCTGAAACCAAAACAAACACTTTTTGCAGAGCACAGCTTTGACTTCTGTTTAGCTTGCTCTTACACTTCACAACAACTGTAACTTTATGTGCAGTGTAATAAAAAAAGGACTGTAACATCACACTCGCTGCAAAAGAAAAAGGTCAAAGAAAACCGTTTTTGCATGACCTAATACATTTTTTACTCAATGCTTGATTCTAGTTGCTGCTGTAAGCTTCAAATACCATTTTTACTGTCAGCATATTTTACTCTGCATACATGACAAAAAAAGAATAATGAACTCCAGCATTGAGACGTAAAGTCCCAAAACTGCAGTCCCGTAAGTGTCCACTAGAGGCTGGTTCCAAAAGTGAATCAGTCCCCACCATGAACTGTATAATGAGTGGACGTAACGACGTTCGGCTCAAACTGAAGGGAGGTCGTCTACGGGGCGGGGGACCACAGACCGACGTCATATCCAGTATTCGGGGCGGGGGACCACAGACCGACGTCATATCCAGTATTCGGGGCGGAGGGGTACATAAGGTCTATACTCGGCCCTTTTGAAATTTTTTAATGCTATGGAGCATGAAACGTTTCTCTCATCCTTACGCTAAGGTAGTATGACGATGTCTGCATGGTGTTCAGGTGTTTTTTTTCCTGAGAAGTTAGTTTCTCATTAGTTATTGGACGATAAAAACCGCGATATAAGTTTCGTTTTACGATAGTTGACAGCTGCCGTTCATGAGTAGTTTTTATCGGGGATATTAGAAACTTCGGGAAAGAGCCAAAGGAGACTAAACCTTCTGAAGAAGAAAGAAATATTTTTATTCTACTTGCCATAGATCAATCCAGCTCCACCTGATCAGGAAGTTGTGGATAACGATTAGGCATATGTGTAGAAGTGAAAGGACTGTTTTGTTTTTTGTTTTTTGTTTTTTAAATTGGGCTTGTTTGAAGATAACAGTAACCCACTTTTTTGAAAAACTTTGCCCATGATTGGCTGGGCTATCAACCACTACACACAGGTTAAAGGAAGGCAAGTTATCTCTTTAATGGAAAAAAAAAAAAACATCTGAAAAGAAATGCCTCTTTATCCTTTACTTTGCTGTCACCATTTTGCTGATCAGCTCATATTTAAAGATCTGCACTTTACGGACTTAAATGAACATTTTTTCAATACAACAAAGAGTTCGCCTCCTCTGCCGCAGAGCCTCTGAGCAAGGACGTGGCTGTGCTGACAAAATTAGAAAAGTCACAGCAGCCCACTCTGTTTGTGTGTGTGTGTGTGTGTGTGTGTGTGTGTTTGTGTTTTTGTGTGTGTAGATACCCAGTAACAACCTCACACTGTGCAAAATGCCAGATCACACAGGGAGCACCTTTATCAAGAGTGCCACACACACAGAAACACACTCCGTCTTTGAGTTTCACCTCCTCTGTCCTCTCTCTTTCTCTTTCTCCACTAAAAACTTCATTACGGACGATTTCCAGGCTCATTTTTCACTCACGCACCAGCACGACTGAGAGGAAAATAAGAGGCAGTAAATATTTATTATCAAAACTTTCAATTTATTCATACAAATCTGCATAGTCTTTAATTTCTCTGGAGGGCAGAGGCGGACGTTAGGGGACGCAGAGTTGAGTTCTGCAAGTTTGTAAAGCGTTTAGAGGAGCAGCTGCTTGAACTGTGCTCAGACTGTATAGACTTGGAAGCTGGGATTCATTAATATGCGAAAGTTTTATTTTCATTTCGGGGGGGTGTCGACAGTGTGTAACCTTTTTTCTCCTTTCGGGTGTTGTTTTGCTTGAAGTCCGAGGTCAATTACTTTAAACTCAGACTAATAGGTCGAGATCTTTGAGTGTCGAAACTGAATTTTGTGAAGGTGGTCTGAGTGGTTGTTTGGGAGCTCAGACGGAGGTGACAGTCTCGGTTTACAGGTTAAGTGTACTCAGGAGAGTCTGTGCCTAATTACGTGTCTCGCGAGGCCCCTATTTTCGTATGTCATATAAAGGAAATCTAGGGACGTGTGTACCTTTATAACTATGCACTTTGGTCTCTCGTTTGTTGTTGTTTGTCACCCTCGTAATCGTCTGTAACTAAGACAGTCTCGACATTACAGGACTGTACTAGGAGCTGTGTGTGACGGAATGTATTGTGTGTGTTAAACACACACACACACACACACGCGCGGCAGACTCCCCTGTCCGTCAGAAAGGCTAGCTAAATGCTATGTAAACATCTGTGAGGATTAGCGGCTTTATCCTCTAAAGAACTTAGCAACTCCAGACTGGAATCGGATCCTGTTGACGTGACTCAGTCTTTATCTGAGACCTGAGCGGCTTGTAATTGAATAGAAGTTTGGACTGTTTACGCTGCAGATACACGGCTGCATCAGACTGCAGAGGAGGCGAGGGCAACGCCGGAGGAACGTTATGTAACCGCTGGTACCGTGGACTCACCGAGGATCCTTCAGGTCGAGTTACAAACTATCTGACCAGGTGATGCTCTGAGTGAATGATCACTTTTAATGCACTTTAAGAAAAATTAAACAATATTTAAAAGAAGAAATCACCAGAACATAAATAGTTACTTTTTCAAAGGCCATGAAGTAAAGCAGGGCCTACAGAACATCAGCTAGACTTAACACACACTCTGCTGATTACATCTTCACATCCAATCAGAAAATAGAAGATTGTCTATCTTCTATATCTTAATAAAATGTTAGAAAGGAAAGTGTGCTTTCCCTGCCTTGGCTACAAATTAAATGACAAAGAGGGAAAGTGAGCTCTCCCTGCCATGTTTTTTTTTTAATAAGATAGAGAAATGTGTGCACTCCCTGCATTTGCAATTTATTTAATGACAAAGACAAGGTGTGCTCTACCTGCCGAGGCTTTAAAAACATTAAACATGAGCAAACATGTGCTCTCCCTGCCTTGCCACTTTATCAATTTGATAGAAACACATGGTCTGATATCCCTGCATTGTATCTAAATTAAATTATAGAAAGGAAAGTGTGCTCTTCCTGCCTTACCTCTTCATTAAATAATTAAGAAAGACTGCATGCTCTTCCTATCTTGGCCGTAAACTAAATGACAAAGAGGGAAAATGTGCTCACCCTGCCATGCCTTTTTACTTACATGATAAAGAGAGAGAGAGGTGTGCTTTCCCAAACTTGACTTATATTAACATGATAGAGAGTAAAGATGTGCTCTCCCTGTCTTGGCTCCCAATTAAATGAAAGAGATGGGAGTTGTGCTCTCTTCACATTTGGCCTTTTATCTACATGATAGCAAGAGAATGTGTAATCTACTTACAATGAATCTTAATCAAGTGATAGAGAG
Organism: Thalassoma bifasciatum; assembly: GCA_008086565.1. NCBI lineage: Eukaryota > Metazoa > Chordata > Actinopteri > Labriformes > Labridae > Thalassoma > Thalassoma bifasciatum. Next base: position 9,493 of record RPOG01003492.1, read on the forward strand.
AGGTGGTGTGCTCTCCCTGCCTAAGCCCTCCATAAAATGACGGAGAGGGAAGATGTGCTCTCCCTGTCTTCCCTTTTTTTTTACATGACAGAGAGCGTTGCCTTCTCCTTGTTTTCCCTCTTGTATTAACACGATGGAGCAAAAGTGCTCTAGCTGCCATGGTTCTAAACCATTGACTGTATGTAGAATGGACAGCGTGCTTCCGCCTGTCACCGTTCTACGTTTTTGAAGCCAAAAAACCCGTTTCTCTAGCCGCCATTGTGCAGCCAGAGTCTGCGCAGTAGAGAATTTCCTGTGGAGCCAAGTAAAAAAGAGAAATAAAAATATTTATTTCTTCTTCTTCAGAAGGTTTAGTCTCCTTTTGGCTCTTTCCTGAAGTTTCTTATATCCCCGATAAAAACTACTCACTAACGGCAGATGTCAACTATCGTAAAACGAAACTTATATCACGGTTTTTAACATCCAATAACTAATGAGAAACTAACTTCTCAGAAAAAAACACCCGAACACCATGCAGCCAGATGACATCATCATGCCACCTTAGCGTAAAGATGAGAGAAACGTTTCTACGAGGTATCGTAATTTTTTAAAGTTTTCCCGGCTCATATCTGGAATACATGGGGAGGCGGGGCTTATGACCTATACTGCAGCCAGACACCAGGGGGCGGGGCTTATGACCTATACTGCAGCCAGACACCAGGGGGCGAGGCTTATGACCTATACTGCAGCCAGACACCAGGGGGCGAGGCTTATGACCTATACTGCAGCCAGACACCAGGGGGCGGGGCATCTGCTGGAGGCTTCAGTTTGAGCCGAACGTTGTTACGTCCACTCATTATACAGTCTATGGTCTAAACTAAATACAAAAGAAGAAAGGTGTGCTCTCCCTGCTTTGGCTTTTTGTTTATATGATAGTGAGGGATCATGGGCCTCACTTGCCTTGGCTACTCATGAACTTGGCTTTTCTTTGTGTATAATTTTACAAAGAGAAAACTCAATCACTGAGATTACTATGTAAAGTTCCATATGTTGACTTCAGTTCCCTTTAAAATTATAATTCAAGTATTTGGCTTTGAGAATGGTTCTATGAGAGGAATGTTTTAGGTTTATTAAAGTCATCCTAATTCTATAAACACTCCTTCATTGTCCACCTTTGGCTCATCTGAACTGATTGAACACCAGCAGCTGCTGTCCAGCCTCCATCCTCTGTTTCTACTTTTAAACCTTATTACCATTTACTGCCGTACACAGCTGCCTGCAGCCTGAGCTGAGGAAACCTGACACCGCTGGTCAGGTACAAGTGTGTGTGTGTGTGTGTGTGTGTGTGTGTGTGTGTGTGTGTGTGTGTGTGTGTGTGTGTGTGTGTGTGTGTGTGTGTGTGTGCAGGTGTGATCAACAACATGAGTCTTTAACACATCAGGTGAACCAATTACCATATTGCATCAACCTATCAGTTCCTGTCAGATCCTCAGCACACCTGCGGGGTCAAACATCGCTGTTAGTCACGCTGCTTTACAGCCATCCGACCCGTTTCTGTCAGCTCTCATACTCACACACTCTCACACACACACACACACACACTTACAGAGATGTTTCTGAAGAAATACTGCGTCGGTGTTTCCTCTACGAGTCCTGAGGTTTTTGGATTTGTACAAAGAGTTTTGGGCTGTTTCAAAGGTTAAAAGGTATTTTCCCAAACGCGTCTCTTCCGCCGCTCTATCTGCCCCCTGACCTCGCCTGCAGTTTGTTCTTTTCACACACAGATTAGAAAAAGGTTCTGCTCTCTGCTCCTCTAAGAACAGTCTGTATTTCTGCACATGATTAAGACCCATGTGACAATCAGCTCAGATCGTTTCATCTGAGTCTGAACCAGAGGAAGAAGAAGAAGAAGAAGCTCTTTGATCACCAGACTCTGCTGATGAGTTTGTAAGTTTTACTGCAGCAGCTTCTTTTATTCTGCTCAACGACAACTTAACCATAAAAAGCAGATGTTTATTCATCACCCGTCCATTGATCTGGTGATTAAGCCATTCATCCAAACATCAAATTACTTTTCATCTATCTAACCATCCATCAATTCATCTATACATCCATCTAAATCCAACTATCAATCATCCATCCACCCATCCAAATGTTAAACCATAAATGTATCAGCTGTTGAATTGGCAAACATTTTGTAAATTCTGCCATCCATCCATTCATACATGCATCTAGTTATCATCTGTCCATCCCTTCATTCATCCATCCAATTTTATCTAATATCTAATAACTGTCTATCCATTCATCCCTCCATCCATGGATCAATCCATCCCTTCATTCTTTCATCTCTTAATCCTATAATTGTCATCCATCTATCCATCACTTCATTCATTCCTCTGTTAATCCAATAATTGTCACCCATCCATCCATCCATCCATTCATTCATCCATCTAATCAACATCCACCCAGTTTTCTGTCCATTTAATAATTGTGCCACAATCCACCCATCATTTCATCCATCTATCCATTCATTCCAACCTTGAAATTAACATCCAACCACTTGTCTGTTCATCCAGTAATTGTTCATCCATTCATCCATCCAATCATTTGTCTGTTTATCAAATCATCCATTCACCCAACCATTCCATTGAACCCTTCATTCATCCATCTAACTACCATCCAACCACTTCTATGTTTATCTAATAACTGTCCATCTATCCATCCATCCATCCATATATCCATCCATCTGTCTCTTATTTATCCATGTAAATACCACCCAATTATTGGTCTGTTCTTCCAATAATTGTCCATCAATCTATCTGTTTTTCATCTTTGAGTACCTTTAAAAGCAGTATATAATTTTTTATCACCCATCCAACCATTCATTTGTCTACTTTCCATTATCCAGCCAACCACTCATCTATGCATCAATCCAATCAGGTATACACATGTGTAAAAGAGTCGCATTATTTTTGAATATATCCAACACTGTACCGCACATCCATTCTCCATCAACCCATAATTCAACCTACCAATTATCCATCTGTTTGGCCATTTCATTGCAATCCAACAATCTTACCATTCATTTTTCCATCTTTTCTTCTTTTTGACCTCCCTCATCAGTTCTATTCATACATCTATTATCATCCATTTATCTATTGATCCATCCAATTGTCATACCATGTTATCTATGGATTAAGTTATCACCTCATCCACCTGTTTATTTATTTACCATCAATCTAAGGACCCATCCAGCCTCAACATCCATTTCACCCCATTTGTTGTACCAATAATCCATCCATTTGTTCATCCCTCCATCTTACCTGGTTTCCGATGCTCAGCATGAGGTTGAACTCTTCGGTCATGGGGTAGTGCTCCATGGCCATGAAGAGCGTGTTGAGGACGATGCAGATGGTGATGGCGAGGTCCAGGAACGGGTCCATGACCATGATCTTCACCAGCTGCTTCAGCCTCAGCCAGGTGGGGGAGCACTCCCACACCAGGTAACGGTGGGCGAAGGCGTACCAGCAGGGGTGACACTTCTTATGGGCCTCCTCCAGTTCTGAACGAGAGGGAGAGGAAAACAAGAAAGTCAGCGAGACGATAAGAAACTGACAGAGAGGTTTGTTTCAGCTTAGACTAAAATTCTGTGTATGGGTCAATGACGTCCCTTTTTTTGTGTCTGAGTGCAATATTTCCTTCCATCATGAATTGAGTATTTCATCACATGTATTTCTTTATTCTATGAAACCTGTGTTATTTGAACACATCTTCAAACTATTAAAATATAACATGTTTTTTTGTGTTTTGGTTCCTCAAACCCCCAAAATGTCAGGTGGTGCAACCGTCCTGACAAGTATCCACAGTAATTAAACTCTAAAANATATTGCATCAACCTATCAGTTCCTGTCAGATCCTCAGCACACCTGCGGGGTCAAACATCGCTGTTAGTCACGCTGCTTTACAGCCATCCGACCCGTTTCTGTCAGCTCTCATACTCACACACTCTCACACACACACACACACACACTTACAGAGATGTTTCTGAAGAAATACTGCGTCGGTGTTTCCTCTACGAGTCCTGAGGTTTTTGGATTTGTACAAAGAGTTTTGGGCTGTTTCAAAGGTTAAAAGGTATTTTCCCAAACGCGTCTCTTCCGCCGCTCTATCTGCCCCCTGACCTCGCCTGCAGTTTGTTCTTTTCACACACAGATTAGAAAAAGGTTCTGCTCTCTGCTCCTCTAAGAGCAAGTCTGTCTTTCTGCACATGATTAAGACCCGTGTGACAATCAGCTCGGATCGTTTCGTCTGAGTCTGAACCAGAGGAAGAAGAAGAAGAAGTTCTTTGATCACCAGACTCTGCTGATGAGTTTGTAAGTTTTACTGCAGCAGCTTCTTTTATTCTGCTCAACGACAACTTAACCATAAAAAGCAGATGTTTATTCATCACCCGTCCATTGATCTGGTGATTCAGCCATTCATCCAAACATCAAATTACTTTTCATCTATCTAACCATCCATCAATTCATCTATACATCCATCTTAATCCAACTATCAATCATCCATCCACCCATCCAAATGTTAAACCATAAATGTATCAGCCGTTGAATTGGCAAACATTTTTTGAATTCTGCCATCCATCCATTCATACATGCATCTAGTTATCATCTGTCCATCCCTTCATTCATCCATCCAATCAACATGATCCTACCACTTGTCTGTTTATCTAATAACTATCTATACATTCATCCCTCCATCCATGGATCAATCCATCCCTTCATTCTTTCATCTCTTAATCCTATAATTGTCATCCATCTATCCATCACTTCATTCATTCCTCTATTAATCTAATAATTGTCACCCATCCATCCATCCATCCATTCATTCATCCATCTAATCAACATCCACCCAGTTTTCTGTCCATTTAATAATTGTGCCTCAATCCACCCATCATTTCATCCATCTATCCATCCATTCCAACCTTGAAATCAACATCCAACCACTTGTCTGTTCATCCAGTAATTGTTCATCCATTCATCCATCCAATCATTTGTCTGTTTATCAAATCATCCATTCATCCAACCATTCCATTGAACCCTTCATTCATCCATCTAACTACCATCCAACCACTTCTATGTTTATCTAATAACTGTCCATCTATCCATCCATCCATATATCCATCCATCCATATATCCATCCATCTGTCTCTTATTTATCCATGTAAATACCACCCAACTATTGGTCTGTTCTTCCAATAATTGTCCATCAATCTATCTGTTTTTCATCTTTGAGTACCTTTAAAAGCAGTATATAATTTTTTATCACCCATCCAACCATTCATTTGTCTACTTTCCATTATCCAGCCAACCACTCATCTATCCATCAATCCAATCAGGTATACACATGTTTAAAAGAGTCACATTATTTTTGAATATATCCAACACTGTATCGCGCATCCATCCTCCATCAACCCATAATTCAACCTACCAATTATCCATCTGTTTGGCCATTTCATTGGAATCCAACAATCTTACCATTCATTTTTCCATCTTTTCATCCTTTTTGACCTCCCTCATCAGTTCTATTCATACATCTATTATCATCCATTTATCTATTGATCCATCCAATTGTCATACCATGTTATGTATGGATTAAGTCATCACCTCATCCACCTGTTTATTTATTTACCATCAATCTAAGGACCCATCCAGCCTCAACATTCATTTCACCCCATTTGTTGGACCAATAATCCATCCATTGGTTCATCCCTCCATCTTACCTGGTTTCCGATGCTCAGCATGAGGTTGAACTCTTCGGTCATGGGGTAGTGCTCCATGGCCATGAAGAGCGTGTTGAGGACGATGCAGATGGTGATGGCGAGGTCCAGGAACGGGTCCATGACCATGATCTTCACCAGCTGCTTCAGCCTCAGCCAGGTGGGGGAGCACTCCCACACCAGGTAACGGTGGGCGAAGGCGTACCAGCAGGGGTGACACTTCTTATGGGCCTCCTCCAGTTCTGAACGAGAGGGAGAGGAAAACAAGAAAGTCAGCGAGACGATAAGAAACTGACAGAGAAGTTTGTCTCAGCTTAGATTAAAATTCTGTGTATGGGTCAATGACGTGACGTCCTTTTTTTGTGTCCGAGTGCAATATTTCCTTCCAGCATGAATTGAGTATTTCATCACATGTATTTCTTTATTCTATGAAACCTGTGTTATTTGAACACATCTTTAAACTATTAAAATATAACATGTTTTTTTGTGTTTTGGTTCCTCAAACCCCCAAAATGTCAGGTGGTGCAACCGTCCTGACAAGTATCCACAGTAATTAAACTCTAAAAATTGAATGTCAGTTATAATAAATGGAAATTAAAAATACAGTGGCATTATTTTATGCTTGAACCTTTTTAAATAAAACATTCTTTGCAAATAAAAAGAATTTTAAAGCTGTTGAGAAATTTAAAAAACTTTTGTCCCGTAATTTTCACCTTGTCAAATGTCAGGGTGGTGCAACCGTAACATTAGACTTCTTTTTTAAAGTGAAGAGAATAAAACAGGAAACAGGAAACTGCATCAGCCAGAGGAGCCCAAATGACATTTGTGACCAAGTGGAAAAGTTTGTAGATTTCTCTGAAATACTGATAAAAAAGGTTTTTTCACTTCATTGGTGACTGGAACAATTTCCATGTCAGGTGGTACAACCAATGTAATAATGTGAAATGTTATTTTAACATCAAATTATTTATCTTATTCACAAATAAAACAAAGTAAACACACAAAATGAAAATGTATGAGTCACTACAGACACTTGAGAGATACTTGCCAATAATTTCACACAGAAAAAATAACATGAACATATAAATATATTTTCATATATTTGGTTGAGCCACCTGACATTTTTGGGTGCTCAAATTAAAAATACTAAATAATAATGAACCTAAAAACTTTGAAATGTTGGTCAACTACTGAAATCTGTTAGAAAACACAATTCTTCTCTCAGAAATATGTTTTTATCCATTTTCAAAGAACTTTTTAAAAATACGTTTTTAGACCCTCTTTTTGTCATTGACCCATATACCTCTGACGTAATAATGTGAAGAAAGAGAGAGAAGGAATGAAGGGTAGAGGAAAGGAAACAAGGAAAGGAAGGAGAGAGTGATGGATGGAGGGAGGATAGCTTCGCGTTTTTGTGTTTTGCTGTAGAATGATCTGTTCTGTTCTGAGGGAAGAGACAGTGACTCAGCAGACCTAACACACACACACAGACACACACACACATTAAACACATACAACACACACTAATGCTGATTTGGTTGGATATGAACCCAAAATTGTAAAACATGAATATCATCAAACACACACTAACACACTCACACTCACACACAGTGAGGTTGCGATGGTTTTGTGGTTAATGAGGGTAACCAGAACAACACACACTCTCTCTTTCTCTCTCTTTTGACTCTCTGGCTCAGAGTCAGTGAGTCCCCAGGGTTGGCTCGGCCAGCGACTCACACACACACGCAAACTCAGACATGGTTGCACAATTTAATTTCAGAACAACAAAAACACACACATACACACTGGAACACAAAGGAGCATTAAGAGACTGGACTTGGATGCAAAATTTGGATGATTTCACGGTGCAAAGTCCAATATGGTTACGCTTAAATATCAACGACAACACAACAAACATCCAAACAAATTTCAAACTTTCCTCCAACTATTTTCAATTTTGGGTCTTGCTCACCTTGCCAGGATTTTAATTTGCATTACCACAGATGTTCCTGTACTCACTCTTTTTTTCATTTGTCATTTTCATCCCTAAATTAAAACTTTAAATCCTGCAGGTGCTGCTCCTCACCTTCCAAGGCGTCGGTGAGGTAGCTTGCGGCACTGAGCGCTCTCCCTCGCCGCTCTGAGTCCTGCATGGACGAAGGCCGAGGAAGCAGCATCGTGCTGAGCTCTGTGGTCGACGTGGGAACCTGAGATGGAGAAAAGAGGAAGAAGAGGTCATGTGATTTGATGCTCTGTGTGTAAAAAGGAGAAAAAACTGTTAATGAGAAGTGATGAATGTAGACTATGTTTTTGTCTACAACATTGTAAATAAAGTTTTGTATGTTTGAACAGTCCTCAGCTGCTCAACATGTGTGCACATAGATGAACCAGACCCCCCCCCCAGAGACAAACCTGCCTGGACTTAAATTCGCTCAGGTGTGATTACATAACACTTCCTGATAACTGTTCCCCCAATGAGACGTGACGCATGGACCTGAAGGTCGCCGCCCACAACAACGACGCCTACATCCTGTCTGTGTGCCAGGCAGGGAAGCACCGGGGAAACACACACACACACACACACTCAGGTTGCTCTAACAGCAGCCGCTGAGCACTAATTTAGCTTCCGGTTGCTGCTGTGGATCGTCATGGTGACATGTTCAGGAGTGAAGTCCTCTCCTCCTCCTCCTCCTCCTCCTCCTCCTCCTCCTCCTCACATCACAGCGAACAGCAGGACCACAGTTCTTCAAGTGGACTCATAAACTGAACAGAACTCTGCTGCAAACTCAAATATAAGGTCACTTAATGAACTGATGAACACTTTCAATCCAACCACTCTGACATCAGTTCATTTTATTCCAGTTAGAAAAACCTCTTCACAATTTCTTTAGGCCTCTTTCATAACAGACACAAACATCTGATATTCACATTTAAAATAATTCTGGACTTATAAGTGGCTTTTCAATAAACACAAGGACTTTTCTTCATGCATTTGAATTCTGCAAATTGTGCTTTGACAGATTTGAAGACACTTTGTTTTTGTCTTTAAAATGTGTTCAAAAAGAAAACTAGATTAAAAAGAGAGAGTGCTCTACGACTGTTTGACCTCATCATGGTTTTGTAAGTTGATTTTTTATAGTCTTGGCTTGTTTCAGTCTTGGGCTTGACTCTCAAAAGTCTTGGTCTTTAGTCTAAAGTTGATTTTGCAGGCACCTGTACTTCACTTGAGTTTTTACATTCTTGACGACTTTTTACTTTAACTTCCCACATGTGAACACAAATATCTGTACTTTCTACTCCTTACATTCTCAAAACTGGCTTGTTACTTGTTTCTACTTTTTCGGATGATGACATGACGCAAAAGACGTAACAACACAGAGAGAAAGTCAACCGCCGAGAGAGGGCGTTGAGTGACATGGATGAAGAAAATGAACCAGGGAATATTAATGCAGACGGAATAAATCCAGCAAAGCAAGACATTTCCCATCCACCACTTTATTTTAAAGGGTTATTTGATGTTCTAAAGTTCTAAAGTTAAGTCTTTGTGTCTGAAATTTAGCTTGCAGGGAAAACTAGACTGTGTCCAGTGATTTTGTGTTTTTATTTTCTGTGCAGGTTGTCACCAAAGGAGGAAAACAATCCCATTTTGTATGGTTAGAACTTTTTTCATTTTGCCACCTTATCAAAAAGGTATTGTGTATCATTGAAGTTAAAAATTAATTTTTACTTTTCTGCTTCAGTTCATTTTAGAACATGTACTTCCCTACTTTTACTGAAGTAAAGGAGTTGAATTAGTATTTGTACTTTGATTATTATTATTATTTATTTCTACTTAAGTAAAGAATGTGAGTACTTTTGCCATCTCTGCTCAGAGAGAGGACAATAAAACTGTGAGGGTCAAACTTTAAACTCAGCATCAGTTTTATTGAAGTCTTTTTCTCCTTAACTTCTCTTCCTCTTCTCTTTCTTCTTCTCTGTCTTATATAAGTGCAGCTAACAGGGCAGCTCGTCAGCAGGTGGAGGTGCCTGAACACCTCCAGGCATGGAGCTGCTGTGTTCGTCCTCACGGTACTCTAACCTGGTGCCTGATGGGAAAAAAAAGACGACTGCAAACAAGTATGAAAATAAATGAAATCCCTCGGGATGTGAAACTGTCTGCTTTTGAGCTGCAGAGAAAATACGTCTGAAAACTGGAAAGTCATGATCGATCCATCGAGGATATTCTCCATGTCACTTTTTTGTTTTTATTTTGCAATAAGAAGATATTTAAATCCACTTTATGATCCCAGCTTTGCCCGCCTGACTCCACCGAGGATCTTTTTACCTGAGCTAAATGGGAATCTGATCGATAATCACAGCAGTGATCAGATTAGGAGACGAAACTCGAGCGCTGGAGTATTGGCTGTGTCAGGTGGTTCAGTGTCAACACGTGTGGATAAAAAAGAAAAAAAACATGCAGAGGAATGCACGCTCATTCCCGAAAGCTGCACAATCCTTCAGTGAATCAGGTTTCTCAGGATGAATCTGGATGTGCGTGTGCACAGGTGAGGCTGCAAACACCTTACACAAACCAAAAAGAACAAAGCCTCCCGTCAGGGTCAGATTTTAGCGAACATCCGGCCCTCGAAGCTGCAACAAGAGTGTGTGATTCTGTGTGAGTGTTAAACTGTGAAACACAAAAAAGCCCTGAGAGAAAATGTACACACACACACACACACACACACATACACAGAGGTTTTCACTGGGTTTTTGCGTGTGTTTAGTCCCTGAGTCATGCAGCGTGAGTGTGATCTGATTACCATATCTGCTGCTTGTTTCTCAAAGGACATAACACAGGACGTGAGTGTGTTGTGTGTGTTTGTCCGAGCACACAGATGAATTTACTGGATGTTAACATCTTTGGTGCAAAAATCTGACTAATTATGAAATATGAAATATGAAGACAGAGAGAGAGAGAGAGAGAGAGAGAGAGAGAGAGAAAGAAACTGAGGGTCTGATTCACTGAGGGATTGAGTGGCTGTGTTTTTATTTATTCCCTTCTCCCTCCGTCCACAATAAAATCACACACCCAGCTGTGATTGACTTGGTTTAGTTCCTCAGAAACAATGTTCTTCTCTGAGCCTGATAATGTGAATGTGTCTCTATCAGCTCCTGGTGTTACACCTTAAAGTGTGACCCTGTAAACTGGAGACTTGTCAGTGGATATTCAGTTTACGGCAGCTGTTCAAACACAGAGGAAGTCCTCAGAAATGCTTCCTAGTTCATAATCTCCTCATCATATAAGTATTTATGATGATCCAAAGCTGTTTGAGAAGGATGCATCTCGCTGAAAGTCAACAATCAATGGGGTCGTTCTTACGTTAAAACACCGGATAATGGTGATGAGCTCATGTCTCAGTTTGATTCATATTCATGTTCTTTGTTTTGTAACACAAACCAGCTGTTTCTTCATGCTTATGGGGGGTGTAGTCCAAGTTGTTTCAGGCTTTGGAAACAGTTTCAGTGTTTTTGTCTACATAGCTAGTTTCCGTTCAAATGTCAACAACTCCATCTGCTCTCAAAACAGGCAAACTGTGGAAGTACACACTGCAAAAACTGAAAACTAAGCAAGTTATTATGTCTTATTTTTAGTCAAATTTGTCTTACTTTTCTTGATTTGAGCCACATTTACTAGCCAAGGTCATAAAAATGTCTCATTTCAAGTTTTTTGAAGACAAAAATGAGGCATCAATTGCTTGTGACAAGTAAAAAAAAAGTCTACCAATGGGATAAGATAAAAGATTCTTGTTTTAAGACTTCTTTCTAATTTCAAGAAACTTCCCGGGCGAATTCGTCTTATCCCATTGGCAGATTTTTTTACTTGTTACAAGTAATTTACACCTCATTTTTGTCTTAAAAGAACTTGAAATAAGACATTTTTATGACCTGGTCTGGTGAATGTGGCTCAAATTAAGAACATTAAGACAATTTTTACTACAAATAAGACATAATGACTTGCTTAGATTTCAGTTTTTGCAGTGCACAGCTTATATGTCTTCTACTTTGGTGTCATTTATGCTGAAAGGCCTTTATCGTCGTCTCAGGGTGCTGTCACACTGTGCCCAAGCGTGCTCCAACCCTAAAGTCCAGTTTGTTTAGTCGGTGGGGCCTCTCTGTACCATGCTCAGGTGTGTGTACACTTCATGTACAAGCGTAAGCACATGTACACAATGAAAACATGTGTGTGTGTGTGTTAGTAAGAACACCTCAGTAACATCTGACTGAGCTGGTATGAGTGGATTTAATCCCTGATGCCATCACAGTTACGGTATGTGTGTGTATGTAAGTGTGTGTGTGTCGGTGCAGATACAGGGAATACCACAATGCTTTGTTATCTGATATGGTTGATATATGTGTGTGTGTGTGTGTGTGTGTGTGTGTGTTTGTATAGCCCATGATATCACAGAAGAGTTATGCAAAGCGCTGATTCATAATTCACATGTCTGAGAGTTGGACGGCTGCAGACACCACCAATGTTTCCACTGTCACACACACACACACACACACACACACACACACACACACACGGGATACTCACACTCTCCTCCTTGACCTTCTCCATAGTGCAGGCGGGCAGCTGCCCCTGTAGAGGCGGTGGGGAAACCCCGTTCTGGTCCATGGCAACAAACAGCTTCCCGTTCACGTTTAGAGTCGGATAAAAAACCTGGAGACAAATTAACTTGGATTATTTTTGATTAATTTGAACACTTTTATGAACCATGTTGTGAAATTTTTCTTCATCAGTCCAGAATATTCCATCACTTCTCATCAGTCTGATTAGTTTGAGTCACCTGGGAGCCTCGGCTGGCGGTGCTGAAGGTGCTCGGTCGCCGTTTTGGCCACGGGTGAGGCAGGATGCCGCTGAAAGTCCCTCCGCTGTACGTCCGACCCCCGACACCCTCCACCACATCACCCGGCACGCTGTACTCATCGTCCGCCATCTCCCCCTCCGACCCTCTACTCCTCAGACGGAAGTTAAAGATGGAGGAGACCTGGCTGCTACGCCGCGTCCTGGTGGAGAAGGAGCGGCTGAGGAGCGGGTGGAGAGGCTGGTGGAGAAAATCAGGATTAGATGTAGAAATATCACCTCGTAACACTTCTTACATTCAGATTCCCGCTCTTTTACCTTTCCTCCGTCCGTCATGTCCACCTGCAGCAGTTTCTCCTCTGATAGGTTACCCTCCAGTTCAGCCACGCCCATCAACGCTTGGCTCCGCCTCCTCTCCTCCAGGATGTCCAATGGTAGAGCGAACGGAGAGAGTTCTGGTGACATCATTGAGTCAGAGTCCAGAGCTTTTTGAGTCGCCGCCTGGTGAACGAGACACAAATGACAACAGGTGGTTATGAGTTTAATTGAGTTGGTTATAACTTTAATTGTTGGGAACAATTCAAATGGACATAAACTATTGAAGTATTATCACATTAATGAAGTTGTAGAATAGGTCTCGATAGAAAAACCAGAGTCCAGCCAGTCCAAGACCGAAACAAGACCTTCAAAATGTGGTTTCGAGACAAAGACCAGTGTCTAGTACTAGAACACTGATTATAAGCAACTCTTGTCAGTCACCTGATGGTTTTGACCATAGACTGTATAATTAGTGGACATAACGACGTTCGGCTCAAACTGAAGCCTCCAGCAGATGCCCCGCCCCATGGTGTCTGGCTGCAGTATAGGTCATAAGCCCCGCCCCCTGGTGTCTGGCTGCAGTATAGGTCATAAGCCCCACCTCCCCATGTATTCAGGATATGAGCCAGGAAAACTTAAAAAAATTACGATACCTCATAGAAACGTTTCTCTCATCCTTAAACTAAGGTAGTATGACGATGTCATCTGGCTGCATGGTGTTCGGGTGTTTTTTTTCCTGAGAAGTTAGTTTCTCATTAGTTATTGGACGTTAAAAACCGCGATATAAGTTTCGTTTTACGATAGTTGACAGCTGCTGTTGGTGAGTAGTTTTTATCGGGGATATAAGAAACTTCAGGAAAGAGCCAAAAGGAGACTAAACCTTCTGAAGAAGAAGAAATAAATATTTTTATTTCTCTTTTTTACTTGGCTCCACCGGAAATTCTCTACTGCGCAGACTCTGGCTGCACAATGGCGGCTAGAGAAACGGGTTTTTTGGCTTCAAAATCGTAGAACGGTGACAGGCGGAGCCACGCTGTCCATTCTATATAAAGTCAATGGTTTTGACTCATTTTAGTTCCCTAATTTTCCCACAGGGTAAAATATGTGCCAATACAATTTCATGATTTTGATGTAACGTGACAGCTTTTTGATAAAACCTCAGCGTGGACTAAGAACAAGTCCCAGCTCCACTAAACCCGGGTACCTGCTGCTCCCTCTTCAGCCGCTCCATGGCCACCTGAAACTCCCGCTCCTTCTGACACGCCTCGGCGATGGTCGCCTGGTTCTGCTCTTCGTACGCCATGGCCACCACAGCCAGGATGAGGTTAACCAGGTAGAAGGAGCCCAGGAAGATCACCACCACGAAGAACACCATGTAGGTCTTACCGGCCGATCGCAGCGTCTGCAGAAACAAACAAAACCGTTTCCTCAACAACACAAGCACTTATTCTGAGGGGTGGGTATCAAGAACTGGTTTCTGTTAAGAGTTGATGAGAAAAAGATCAATCCATTGAAATCATTTGCCTTAATTCTTGACAATGCCGTTATCAATTTTTCACATAAGGAGTAGCCGGACCATTCTGCCCCAGCTAGCTAGATAACAGTTTCCATTATAAACTCTGATTCAGGATTTTCTGCTTGAAGTTTGACTTTAGAAGCTACAAAACTGAACATACAAAGAAATATACAATATTCTCTCACAAGAGATTGATATTCGATGCATTCAACATGTTACAAATGTACTAATGTACCACAGATGATACAAAAAACACAATACTAGCTCGATGCTAATGTGAATAGGAAATTGCATTGATATGCTCGTGGTTAGCGTACATTAATATAACTTTGGTTTTGAAACAGAATTTCAACTTTAATCACAGAAATACACCAAAGTAACTTTTTGTGAACAATACTTAAAACTTAAAATTATTTTTTTTTCCAAAGTACGGCAAGCTCAAAGTTTTAAACAACCCAAAGCATTGCTATGTGGCCTACTTTGGTCAATAACATACAATAAAACAAAACATCAGTGTCAATGTGCAATTGTTATGTATTTTTATTTCTTTACATCCAGAGACATCTTAAATCCATTGACCGATTTCACATTCATTTACTTGTAAACTCAATGTTACTGATGCAGAAAACCTTAAAAGATACTTTTTGTACACAGAAAATTCACAGGAGGAATTAATAAGTGGTAAAAAAATTGGATCAATAAGCAGAATTTATGACGGCATGATCGGTATCTACGGCTGGGCAATTGATCACAAATTAGATTAAATTGCAATATAGCCTACTGCAATATTCTTATCCCAGACAGTGCAATTTTTCTCCAAGCTGAAATGTATCAGAATAAACTGTTTTGCAGTTTTACACCAGTTCTACTCAACCCAAGAGCCAAATTACTGAAAACTACCTTTGCAAGAGAAACTAAAGGGACAAGAATTGGCAAGAAATTGTCAAAGAGCAGCAAAAAATGGGTGAAAATGGTTGAACTGCAAGAAAACTTGGAAAATAGTCAGTTAAGTAGCAAAAATATTGTCCAAAAATGGCAAAATGAAAGAGTAAAAGGTGATTAAAATTGGGGAAAAAAGCAGTTTCAGGTGGCAAAAATGGTATTGACTACATGAACAAACTCTTCAGATGCCTCACATTTCTATTTAAAATCAAATAAATCTAAATAGCTCTTCTTTTTTTAAAGTTGTTTAGTCTTGGTTCTATTTATGGAGTATGGTGCTTTTTTTTAATAAAGAGTGATTTATTGATTGTGTTTGTTTGCAATAGGATTATTTTTGCAAATTGTTCAGCCCTAATGGTATCAATAAGATATTGTTAATACCCATCCCTACTTATTCTACACCATTCTTCTTTTACACGAGGCTCCGTTTTGGGCTCCACCTGCTAAAAAAACATGACGACACCAATGCCGGTGTTCATACTGTACCTGATGGTAAAGATTTTCCCAGTAATCTTGCGTCATAAGGCGGAACAACGACAGGAAGGCCCAGCCGAAGGTGTCGAAGCTGGTGTAGCCGTAGTTAGGGTTCCTTCCTGCTTTCAGACAGTCGAATCCATCCGGACATTTCCTGCAACACAAACGCACAAACCATCCGTTAACATCTGCAGATCTGTTTTGTGTCTGCACGAATTGGGAGCAGATTTTAGAGACACAGACCGGCTCATTAAGTATTCTGAGGTTTTATGTAAGTACAACTGCAGTTTTTCTTACATCTGTGATTTGGAAATCTGACACCACAGGTCTGAGCAGAAAGTGGGTGTAGGAACATTTCGAAAGCTGAGACATTTCAATCATATATTTCCCCGACTCCTTCGCTCCTGACACAAACACCAGCTCTGTTTTCAATCCACTGTTTACGAACAGTTACCACCGTGCGACCTGGACCCGCCCACACGTGTCACGGTCGTCATAATTAATAATCCACATCCAATCACATCCATCACCTCCCACATGGCCATATCTGATCTGCTGAAAGTTTACAGCTGCACACAGCAAAAGCAAATCAGCCTGTTAGTTCAGAGGTTGGACTTCTCGGTTTCGTCAAATTAAAGGTTGCAGAAAAAAATTTGGTATGGAGAAGCTTGTACGTCAAAGGGTTCGAGAGTTGAATCCCTGAAGGAAAGAGAGCTCCAAGCCTCTTCAGAGCAGCGCAAAAAAAAAAGAGAGACGTCTTTTTTATTCCATTTAACTTTAATTTAACCAGGAAGTCCCTGAGAGGACAGTCTTTTCTGTGGATGTTAACTTTTCGCTCACAGAGATGTTTCACAAAGTGTTGGAGCTGAAACCCGGAGCCTCCGAGCGACGTGGAGGAGTTGTGGAGCTGCAGGAAGAGTTTGACATTAACAGAATCACGAACAGCGCAGCTTGAACAAACCTCTGGTCGAAACAAAGCTCTGACTCACACATGAGCCCCGGGGCTGACTCACAGAGGCTGCCGCTGTGCAGACGCTATCTGGGGATTCAAACCGGCAACCTTAGCCCACTGCGCTGACCCGTCCCGGCTG
Source organism: Thalassoma bifasciatum (assembly GCA_008086565.1). Classification (NCBI taxonomy): domain Eukaryota; kingdom Metazoa; phylum Chordata; class Actinopteri; order Labriformes; family Labridae; genus Thalassoma; species Thalassoma bifasciatum. The sequence goes on from RPOG01003492.1 coordinate 26,436, forward strand.
GAAACGCCCCCGGTGGGCCGCCGCTCACAGCTGGGGAGGTTTTAAACAGCGTCTGTGAATCATCCTGTTTATGCCTGTATTTATTATCACCTGACTGCACAACATTCAGAGCGAAGAGCATTTCATTAATTACAAACAAAATGAGATGTTTAGTTACATAAGGCTCACATAATACAGCTGTGTGACAGAGAGAGATGGAATGACACATGGGGGAGGAAATTAGCTTTAATGTAACACCAAAACCACAAGATCCACTCTGAAAAATACTACAGGGGATGTAAACGATGTATACATGAACAACAACAACAACAACAGGTCTCTACATTTTTACTATTCATAGAAACTGTGACTTAGTTTTATATTTTTGGTCTGTTAAATCTCTGTAATAGCTTTCACTGATCAACAATAAAAGTAGTATGGGAGGTCGAGCCTTTAGTCATCAGGCTCCTCTTCTTTGGGATCATTTATAGGTTGTGGTCCAAGGGGCAGATACGCTCTCTAGCTTCAGGAGTAGACTTATAACTTTCTGTTTTGATAGAGGAAAGTTTTCCTTCCTCTTGATCAGTGTACTGGGTTCTGGTAGCTGCTGTTATGACCATTTTCCACTTGATCTGTGTTCGGTACGTCTCCATTTCTTCATGTCACAAGGTCATCGGACATGAAGTCAGGGTTAAAAACAACACTCAAGCGAAGGTTTCAGAGTCAATGGGTCAGAGGTGATTAGAGGACAACGGAGACAACACAGATGACAAGAGGCTCAATGTAAAACCATAATGACTACGCCTTATTTGTCATTAAGCAGTTGTTCAACACAAAGTGTAAAGATGGATGTGTTGAAAGTCCAAATTGACAAAAGCCTTTAACACGTTGGCATCTTTAAGGTATAAAACTGGGTATTAAACCTTCATATTCCTCCATAGTTCACCTCATGTAAACTATTTTCAACCTCATTTGATGGAATATGAACCGTCTATGCTTTATGTATTTGTTGTACTTTTTTACATTAGAGCACACGTGTCCCTTTAAAACTCCCCGTCTCAGACTCAGCAGCAAAAAGCCTCCTGAGGTTTCTGATACCACACAGCAGAAAAAGCAGCACTAAATAGGAATCTGCTATCAAAAAGCTCAGTCTTTGACCTTTGAAGCGTTCAGCTGGAACAGTCAATTTCATGCTGTTTAAATCACAAACTAACAGGATTTGTATCCAGTTTACAAAAAAAACACACCAAAAAGCACATTACTTGCTTGTGCTGCAAAAGCAATCATCGTCATAAACTGCAGAGGAGTTGATGCAAATTTAAAGTGAAACACAAAGTAAGACGAGGGTAGAAGCACGGGCATACAGGGAGAAGAATCAATTATTGGATGCGAGAAGAAGGCAGAAACAATTGGACACCTTTTATCCAAACATTATGGTAGAATTGAACAAATGCAACGACAGTAACAAAAATAAATTCATAAAGTCAGTCAACGGCTGTTGTTGCAAGAGAGAAAACACAAACAATCTGTATGTGTGCTGTAGTCTACCAAATATGCAGAGGAGGCTCTATTATAGACAATATGGTAAGAAAAACGAGCACATTTGGCGAGAAATGAGATGAGATAATGAAAAGCTGAGAAACTGCTTGTCTAAACACTTTGGTAACATGGATCAATGTTGATATTATGAGAAGAATCAGTTATTTGATACACGAAGAAGGCAGAAACAATTGAACACCTTTTATCCAAACATTACGGTAATAAGCCTGAGAATTGAACAAATGTAACAACAGTAAAAGAAATCAATTTCTAAAATCAGTCAATAGCTGTCGTTGCAAGAAAGAAAACACAAATAATCTGTATGTGTGCTGTAGTCTACCAAATATGCAGAGGAGACTCTAATACAGACATTATGGTAAAAATAAGAAGCACATTTGGCGAGAAGTGAGATGAGATAATGAAAAGCTGAGAACCTGCTTGTCTAAACACTTTGGTAACATGAATCAATGTTGATATAATTTAAATATTTCCTGGCACTCTTGGTGTAATTTGAATCTGATAAAATTTAAAGGAGCTGCTGATCCAAACATTACAGTAACAACCAATCAATGCTGATTGAATTTTGAGGTGCACAATGATGTGAACATTACGGTAACGGCAACTGGGGACGTTCTGAGCAGCAACTATTACAAATATTACCGTATGTTAACACACACACACACACACACACACACACACACTGTGGACAGAAAGACTGATAACACAGGATGAAGTCATCACACGTATACACACACACACACACCAACGAGTCATCTTGATACCAGGGAAGCTGACACCAGTACAAACACACACACACACACACACACAAAGGTGAATATGATGTGTGTGTAGGAGTGTGTCGCTCGTCCAGCCATCTCGTGGCGAGTGAGTCAACATGGTGGCATGTGAGTGGAGAGAGTGGAAGTGAAGTGTGTGTGATGAGCTGACTGAGTGTGTGTTTGTGTGTTTGAGGGGCTCGAGGACCTAAAGAGAGTGTGTATGAAAAAAGCAGACATGTAAGCCTCTGATTTGTGTGCGTGTGTGTGTGTGTGTGTGTGTGTGTGTGTGTGTGAGGTGTCGGAGTGTGAGAGCCGGCAGTTATCTCTCACACACACCTCTGTCTGTGTTAATGGAGGGACGCCACTTCAGACCCCCCTCTCTCACTGAAGGGGGCCCCTCAGCCCGGCACTTTACACACCTACATCACCGACACACACATGCTTCAGACGGCATTAACTCCTGTATGTGTTTCCAAGCTTCACACACACACACACACACACACACACTCCTTCAAACCCTTAAACTCACAAGCTCACATACATATCAGTCGTTCAGGTTGGCGACAGAACGATTCGTCTCTGCCAAATTTTGCTTCATGGAATACAGCCTTTCAAAATAAAAGCACACAATGTGATTCATTTGTCAAATCTAGGAAGAAAAACTGAAAATCTCTCGAAGCAGCTCTGAAACTTTCTCTCTCTGCTGGCTCATTTTTTTAACTTCAGCTCTCACGTAATCCTTTTATGAGATATAAAACGGTTTGATGACGTTTTTCTGCTCCTAAATGACGAATATCGAGTATTTATTTAGAGAATTTGCGATTTGAAAACAGATAAATAAACAAACTGGGCTATTCTGGGAGGTGTCCTGGGGATTTCTGTGAGCGTGTTCACTTCATGTTCCTCTTGCCATTCACTTCTATCCGCTATGACCCACACATACACACACACACACACATACACACACACACACACCTCTAATTATAACACTCAGGTAAACTCGAGTCCGGGAGAGGAAGAGAGTACTTAGCATCACTATAGCAACTGTATCACAGGGCTGGTTGCTGAGGGAGATTGTTTTGTGCCATCTCTGTTGGGAGACGGAAGTGAGTGCTTCTCTGCGTGTGTGTGCATGCATGTGTGCGTGTGTGTGTGTGTGTGTGAACTTTCCATGTTACCCCCTACAACTCGTCCAGATTCTGAACAAGCTGCAGGTTCAAAATCATTTACAGGAAAAGAAAATTCTGTTCCAATACGCCCTTCCCAGCACTAAATCTATTGAATTCAATCCAACATGTTTCAATCTACAGTTGATACAAATTGAAATGTGTTGATAAATACATACAAACATGAACAGATTTGTATTTACAGTGTGTGAAACAACGATCCAACGCAGCAGAGCTCACAAAACCAGAGCCCACAAACTCAAAAATCAAACCCGTCTTTGCGTCAGAAAACAGTCATGACTCTGTCAGACAAGCTGGAATATGATTTTTGACAACTGACCACACAACAACCAGTCATTTTTATGCTGCTTAAAGTTTTTATTCAGAGTTTAAAGAGCATTTACTCATAGGCACATAAATGGAAATTGGTCTACAGCTCACAAACTCCACCTTCTCTATATTACCTGGAATTAAACTTGGGTTAAACGTTAACATCTATACGCACTTTAAATTAGGGTTAGGCAATTAATTGCAATATGATCTGTTGCAATATTTCTTTAACCTGTCAGAATACCAGATTAACTTTTTGCAGTAGATGTTTTATGCTCTACACCAGTGTTACTCAATTTTTCTCAATCAAAGAGTCAAATTGTTGAAAACTACCTCTTCAAGAGAAACAATCAAAGTGGTGAAAAGTTGCTAAAATAAAATAAAAAACAAGAAGTAGCAATAAACAAAAGGTGGCAAAAATGGTCAATAAAATTGGGAGAAAACTTGAGAAATACTCAGAAAGTAGCAAAAACAGTCCAGTGAAAAGAGTGAAAAGTGACAAGAATGACCAAAAAGCAACATAAATTTGCAAGAAAATTCTGAGAAAGCTTGGAAAATGGTAAGAAGGCAGCAACAATGGGAAAAGAAGTGATAAGTGGTATAAAAAATAAAAAATAAATAGCCAAAAAGTTGGGATAAAACCTAATAAAATGGTCAGGAGGAAGCAAAACGTGATGTGAAAGTAGTTGGGAAAAAGTGAAAAATAACCAAGATGGGTAAAAAGCAACCAAGAGTAGCAAAAAGACATGTCACACAGCAAATACTGAAATCTAAGCAAGTCACTACGTCTTATTTTTAGTAACATTTATCTTATTTTTCTTGATTTGAGCCACATACACCAGACCAGGTCATAAAAATGTCTTATTTTAAGTTTCTTAAAGACAAAAATGAGGTGTAAATTGCTTGTAACAAGTAAAAAAAAATCTGCCAATGGGATAAGAAAAAGTTTCTTGTATCAAGACATCTTTCTAATTTCAAGAAACTTTACAACAAATTTGTCTTATCCCATTGGCAGATTTTTTTTTTACTTGTTACAAGCAATTGACGCCTCATTTTTGTCCTTAAAAAACTTAAAATAAGACATTTTTATGACCTGGTCTGGTGAATGTGGCTCAAATCAAGAATAATAAGATAAATGTTACTAAAAATAAGATGTAATGACTTGCTTTGATTTCAGTTTTTGCAGTGCATGTTTTTTTTTTTTCGTGGCATAATTAATGTCAATGTTCATTTCCTACAATGTGTTCATTTAAAAAACACATAGGATGGGGGATATACAATACAGGGAAAAATATTCATAATTAGATTATTTTTGCAAATCGTTCTGCCCTACTTTAAACTGGTAATAATGGGAACCTTTAGTATCATAAAACTACCATTGCTGGTATTTTATTGAAGTCATATGTATTAAGTATTGTGCATTAAAAATAGCACATTATATTTACTGTGTAATCAGGAAATCGGTAATATAATTACGCACCTAACACTTTAACAATTTATCATCCTGCACTTTAACCGGCTCCTTAATTTCTAATTTTAACATTTAACACTACACTTTTCATTCTTCTTGCTTTTCTTTTTTATTTCCTGTCCTATTGTGTTTTTAAGGACACTTTTCTGTCTTTGTAGCTGCTCTTTCTGCTTATTCACCATGAAAACTAACTGGTCTACTTGTCCTGACTGTTGTTTTATTGACTTTATGTATATGTTCATTAATATGTATTGTCCCTGTTCTAAATAAATAAACGCTAAGTCCTAAATAATGTGATTCCTGTCATAGTTGGTTTGCTGAATAATGTCTAAGTTATTTTTTTTCGGTTGACAGACACTGTTGAAAGTCTACTCATCAAATTCCAGGGCTTCATTTCACACAAGAAGAAGAAATTGAGAAACATTGTCCACCTTTTTCTTCCGTCAGAGCTCCGAGCAGATGGTAAAGAGGCGTTTGGTTGAAGTTTTACTTAAACTTGAAGTCAGTGTGCTGCTCTGAGTGTTTCTCAGCGAGACGTTTGGAGAAAATCCTCTGTGCTCAGTGTCTTCTCAGTGACACAGCAGCTCCTGAAATAGCAGCTAAACTAGGAGGAGGGTCGCTTCGCTGTTAGCATCACAGCACAGAGCGCGCTGGCTGTAAACCAGAGCTTTGATCGTGTGTGTGTGTGTGTGTGTGGTCACATTAATAACAGTCGTCCCCAATGTGTTATCATTAGAACATCTAACTTATCCTGATTACCAAGCGCTCATAAGGACACACACACACACACACACACACACATACACACTCTGGCTGCTGATGAGTGTTCACACCAGCCTGATCCTGATAGACTCACTCAAAGTTACCAAGAAAAACATTCATCAACATTCCTCTCCGGAGTCAGCGGGTCACTAGATGAAACCACTGCCGGGTTTGAAGAGACGTCCAGTAAATCAGCTCCTAACCCTCTGAACCCCGGACTTCTTTAGCTCTGGATTCACACCCTCGAGTTACGGGCTTATGGAGTTATCACCACATACGTTGGCTAGATAATTACTTATTTTTAGAAAACGCTGAGTGTTCGGATGCATGTGGACTGAATGCAACCTAAAAATAGAGCCGAGGATACGAGCGATTCAAGGAAACCAGTGGGCTGTGGATGAATAAATATAAAAGTGACTGAATGAAGGACGTTTGACCACCAGTGTTATCAGTTAAAGCGTTAGATAACAGTCAGATAAAGCGTTTTCAGTCATGGTGGTTCTTTCATTTAAAAGAAACAGGCTGATTTCATTCCTCCATAATACGGTTTAAAGGCTGATAAGGAACAACTCAATGGCTTGTTAAGTTTTTATTGGACAGTTAATAGAGGACTACATAAAGAGCTGCATTGGCATTTGTTCCAATTTAACATGCCTCTGCTGTTTCAGGAAAGTGAGTTTTTATTCAGTGCTGAGTGTTCAGCGGGCTCATGGTCCTCGCGTCATTATGGAAAATGTCAGCGTTCTATTTATTTCAGACGGGAGCTTTTCAAGCCTCCAAAGACTAAATGTTGCTGAGGAGAGTTTCTTTAGTAGGGAGGAAAAATGTGTCAGACACAGTTTAACTTTTAATAATGTAAAGCCGAAGGGAAAAAAGGCCACTTAACCTTTCTCTGGACTGCTTCAGATCTCTTTATTCTTTACGGAACCTTTTCTAACCCATAGATCAGCAGCTCAGAGGCTTTACACTCAGCGTCTATAGGCTTAGAGTTTGAGATGTTTTATCACCAAAGTCTATTTTATTCTGTTTGTCATTTCCTTCACAGCTAGACTACTGTTCAGTATGAAAACTCTCCTATTTCAATGTTTAACATGATGAGAAATCAACAAAGGGTACCATGAAACAGACACAAGTACACAAAAGTGGAAACGAGGAGGAAATGAAAACAATTGAAAAGCTATAAATAAACCCTGAGGGGAACACACACAATCATAAACTGGTACCTTAAAAAACACACCAAGTGGGTACCTCAAAGCACAAGTCAAGGATAAAGTCAAACGTAACAAAATTTTCACTGCAAATTGTTTCACTAAAATCAAATTAAGGTACACTGAATCAGTTTCTAGGTGGTATATAAAACAGACTCATAAGGGTACCTCAAACACAACAAAAATGAAAATTTTAAAACGCATAGTAGTCATATGCTCAGGAGTACCTCTAAATAAAATCAAGGTACCTCGAAACATCGTGGTATTAGAAAAAAAGCTTAAAAGTAACCAAAAAGGGGTACCTGAAAACACAAGCCAAGGATAAAGACAAACCAAATGTATCTAAATCACATAACTTATGCATGGAGATACCTCTAATTATGTATCAAGGTACCTTAAAAAGTTACAAGTTGGTGTATCAAAAAAATGAACACCTCTAGACACAAACAAACAGAAAGGGATTGTGCTGACCTGTGCTTAGGAGTACCTCTAAAATAACAAACAACATTTAAACAAAATGAATATGCATCGCGTATTCTCTGCCAAGAGGTACCTCTAATTTCACATCAAGGTACCTTGAAAAAGTTACAAGGTAGAATTTCAAAACAGCCACTTTAGGGTACCTCAGCTCAAAAACTTGATACCTTTAAACATATGCCAAAGATAAAGACAAACCAAACAAAAATAAATCATGCAAGGTAGATCAAATAATCACTCAAGGTACCTTGAAACGGATACTAAGTGGTAGTGAAATGGTACCTTTAGAAATAGAGAGATCAGCGCCCATAAAGAGATGCTATGAGGAACCCAAAAACACATGTTAATGCAAGATACTCAAAAGTGACTCAATGGGTTACCTTGGGTGTGGGGTAACCTATAACAGACACCTTATGGTGCCTTAAACCAGCGCTTTAAACAGTCTTTGGCCCCATTCACACGAAGTCAAAACGCTTAACAGTGTCCAAAACGATCATCATAAAGATGAAGGCGTCTCAGAAAATGTGTGCGTCTATATGAATGCAGTCGATACCAATGACTGTATATAGAATGAACAGCGAGCTTCCGCCTGTCACCGTTCTACGTTTTTGAAGCCAAAAAACCCCGTTTCTCTAGCCGCCATTGTGCAGCCAGAGTCTGCACAGTAGAGAATTTCCGGTGGAGCCAAGTAAAAAAGAGAAATAAAAATATTTATTTCTTCTTCTTTAGAAGGTTTAGTCTCCTTTTGGCTCTTTCCCGACGTTTCTTATATCCCCGATAAAAAGTACTCATGAACGGCAGCTGTCAACTATCGTAAAATGAAACTTATAACACGGTTTTTAACGTCCAATAACTAATGAGAAACCAACTTCTCAGAAAAAAAAACACCTGAACACCATGCAGCCAGATGACATCATCATACTACCTTAGCGTAAAGATGAGAGAAACATTTCTACGAGGTATCGTAATTTTTTTAAGTTTTCCCGGCTCATATCTGGAATACATGGGGAGGCGGGGCTTATGACCTATACTGCAGCCAGACACCAGGGGGCGGGGCATCTGCTGGAGGCTTCAGTTTGAGCCAAACGTCATTACGTCCACTCATTATACAGTCTATGGTCGATACGCATGAAGACGCTGTAAAACACTTGCCAGACCTCTAGGGGCGATGTAACGATATGAGGGAAACAAGCGGAAACAGAAGAAAAAACAGTGGGCATGAACACTTTTGGCAAAAGTTGTAAACAGAAAGGTGACTGTTTGTTCAACTCTGTGACGCATGCGTATTAATGACGATGTGAAAATATGACGTCAGCGTATCTGAAAAGTTGCAGAGAGCCAGTTTACACGGAGCCACGTATACGGCGTTTCTAAATCTTCCCACTTTGGAACCTGGTTTCAGAAATGATCGTTTACAGACCCACAAAACGCCGCCTTTGTATGGATGATTCGCAGGTTCGGCAAAAAAACTTGTGCGTTTTAACCTCGTTTTGTCTTCGTGTGGATGGGGCCTTAATGAGTTTACTAGTAGATGTAACATAAAAGCTTGAAGACTTTTAGGGGTTTAGCAAAACAGACGCTGAGGGTGACTATAGAAAAGGGTCCAATGGGTAACTATTACAGGCACCCAAAGATGTCCATCAAAAGGTGCCTATAAAACACTAAAGGGACCCGGAGAAAACCAAACTGATGGGTAAGACATTCCTGGGTACCCAGATTGGTATGCTTAAGGCTGCTAAGAAATATTCAAGGTTCCTGGAGACAGATTCTACGTTTCTTATACAGAATATCAAGAGGTTAGCTTAAGATTCAAGGGGTACCTGGAAACAGACATAAAAGGAAACCCAGAAACATGAGTATGTTGGTAAGTTAAATCTAAAAACATGAGGGTACCTTAAGTCTGGGTTTAAGGGGTACCATGAAACTGTCATTTTTCTTTTTTTTTAAAGATATTTTTTGGGCTTTTCTGCCTTTAATTGGATAGAGGAGGACAGCGGATAGAGTAGGAAAGGGGGAGAGAGTGGGGAATGACATGCGGGAAACAGGCCACAGGCGGGAATGGAATCCGGGCCACCCGCTCGAGGGCAAACCTCATGGTGCGCGTCCATATCCACTAGGCCATCTGCGCCCCGAAACTGTCATTTTTAAGTCCCTGAAAACCGACACAGATTTTAGAGCCTACTTTTTAATTAGTAACCAAGTGTATCTTGAAACGGCCCATTAAAGTAGCTGTTACTAGAAAACCTTTAAGGCCACATGGGAAAAAATGGTACCCAGAAACAGAGCAGTTTAAGAAGAGCAATAATTTGACTTTGTTTGGAGTCTTGTTATCTGAGAGAGATTTCTTGAGACACTGTTTTCATTGTGGGGTTTTGCTGTTTATCCTCACAGCTCCGGTTTCAGAGTTTCAGCGTTTCAGAGCCTCGCTGCTCTACGTGTATTTTAGAAAGAGAAGAGCCGCCTGACAACTGCTCGAGGCGGTTGTAAAACCCCTGTGAAACGAGTTCTCGAGTGGCTCATTACTTAGCTATGTGTGTTGGTATGGGAAGAAGTGTTGTTGGCTCCGGTTCAGGCACTTGTTGGCGTTCCTCGAGAATACGGCAGAGTGCTAAGTCATGTTCATTTCACCAGCTGTGTCCAAATGATTTATAGAGGGGAGGATAATGTGTCACTACAGAAATAGAGCCTGAGGGGGCGTCAGGGAGGGAGTCTCAGAAGGACTCGGGAAACCCACAGAGGACCGGAGACGTGGGTTTGAGATCACCTCTGGAGCCCGTCCGTCAGTCCATCAGTCGATCGATATCCTGACTCCAGAGAAACTTGTGAGATAATGGTGAACTCACTTCCCTCTTTTTTCTCTCTTCTCTTCTTCTCTTTGTCTTTCTAAGCTTTCTGGTTTAAACTCTTAACCTCCACTAGGGCGTCTGCAATCCCACTGACATCATCAAAGTATAAACAGCAACGCCTTTATGAAACATTGGAACACAACAAGATTCTTCATATTTCAGTCAGTAAGTTTGTTTTACAGTTTTCTTCATCAACAAAGTAATTAGTGAAAGAATCGCTCATAACAACTGGGAAGCTCAACCTGTTTTTGGGTCATTATTCCACATCCTGACGCCCGTACCCTAAATATTCACTCTCCTTTCCACCAGAGGAATCCAGAGTTCAAACATATCAAAAGTGTTGTTTCATCAAATTATTCCAAGTGGTGAAATTTCTCCTGTAAAGTCCGTTGTTTGTCTGTCTGTCGTGTCCGTTCTCATCAATAACAGCAGCTTTACAATGTGAATCTAACAAAACTGGGTGTGTTTGTTTTCATTTGACTTATCACTAAAAGACAGAAGTGTCCCCATCTCGATACATGGGGATTTGATGCCAGGAGAGCCTGATTTATACAGGAAGTGCTCTCTGCTTCCTTGACACGCTAACAGTATTAGCTGCGGCTGTGTAAAAGCCTCCTAACAGGCTCGTTTCTCAGCTATCGGCCCTGAAAATCACAGGTACAGTAAACAACAGCCTTAACTTTCACACAAAGCCTGCTGTAGCTATATAGATTGCTGAAAAATCGATATTTTTGCCACACGTACTGCGTATTGATGTGACTGGGCGCTATAATTTCATGATTTTTAGCAAACATTTCACAGAGAGAACAAATTTGACTACAAAGAAGACACTGAGCACTGATACAGCTGGTTTTGTTTGTGCGAAGTCATGAAACTAAACTGTGGTAAATGAGAACACAACTGCCGGTGTTTGGTCACCTGAGACTAAAAACTCTCTAACTCCTACAAGGTTTTACCTAGAAAGCTCAAATTTCAACCAGATGTAGATGACAAGGTGTAGAAGTGATGTGGTGTATGTTGTATGTCTGACATGAAGCATCCTGGAGTTAATGGTGTCCAAAAATTGGTTATAAGAAAATGAGGAGGAAAAAAATAAGTGATTCAGCTTCATTTATCGTGATGTTGACTTTAGCTACATATAAAAACATGACATTTTCTTAAACTAGAGACTTAAATCTTTCAAATGAGGTGTTGCTGATTAATTTTGACCTTATGGTTCTTCAGTTATAAGCTCTGAAACACAGCACGGGAAAAAAAAAGCCAGAATTAAGTGGATGTTAAAGGGTTAACTTTTCTGCCTCCTCTCTCGTCCGTTCAAGTATTGATAAGCCCCAAAATTTGCGGAGTAAGTCAGTATCTTGGAAAGTAAAGTAAAACTATATTCCTAATCAAATGTTCAGCCCCGCACGGACGCGACAAGCTGTTTTTTATTTCCTCTTTTCTCTCTCTGTCTCTCTTCAGCAGTCAAATCGCTCGCCGCATTCAGTCAGGCGTGAGGGAATATCGATCAGACCACACACACACACACACACTCACACACAGCCCAGTGACCATCTGCTCCCACGTGTCAACAGTGTCAACTCATTCTGTGTCAATAAAGCCACTTGTCAATAAATATTCATTTCTCAGAGACCACTTCCTCCCCCGTCTCTGAAGTGTTTAATCTTTCATGCAGACTCCATAATTTACCTGAAAATGACCTCTCAGGCAGCCGGACTGTTTGCTCGCTCACAGAGCAAAGGCTTCAGGTCGGCGAGGAGACGTGAAGGAGGTTTAATATCACAGCTTGTCATTGACAGAATCCACGATTTCCGTCACTGACAGTTTGTTTTCAGCTCAGGTGTGACTTCACCTTGTCGCCCATAAGAAGCCTTCAGATGTTTGAGCTGCTCCGTGTCAGCTTTAATCCCCGCAGACTGTTTCCTCTTTGGTATTGTATTTTAATTTAGCTTCCTTAATATCATCTCGTCTCGTTCCTCGGCCCACACTTCTGGATTTCCACCTGTGCTCTGACCCAATTCTCTCCCAAGGGATCAATAAAGTTCATTTCATCCTTCCAGTGTGGGTTGTTCTTATAACTGAGTGTTCTCACTCGCTGGATGACTTTTAATTTGATACGGCTTATTTACCCTCCTGTGATTCTATGTCACCAAATAATTATTAAAAACTCAACACGAGCTCCTGGAGGGAAACAGAGGCACAAAAACGAAAACTCAGGCTGAGGAAATGCTCTTGTTCTGGATTAGATTTAACTCTGATTTGTTTCTTTTTGAGTCTTTTATGGTTACTTTCTTGTTTTTAGACTTTACATCAGCCATATTCGTAGTGGCAGGTGAACAGTCTAAACAAGTTGCTCCCATAGAGGAGGTTGCAAAATGCCTGCAAAATCCCCAAACTATTCACAATTGCATATTCCATCCATTGTTTTCACAAATAGGAAGAAAGATAGATGCTAAAATATGATATACAACCATGAAAAAAGGCAATGTTTGATCTGTTTTCAATTTTTCTTTGTCTCAAATAGATTCACTGGAGTGACTAAACCAGAATAACAACAGTGTCAGAGCCTGCAGATTAATTTAGACAACACAGCAATATGTGCAATAATAATTATCTTTTTTTTTTTTTTTTTTATTAGAGAAGTATATTTTTCACTTTTTGTTTGTTTTTTTCCTATGGCAGGTCTCTGGCACTGCTATTTTGAGGTCACAGGCAGAAAAGTTTGGAAACCCCTAGAATCTCAATGCAGGAGTGTAAACTTTGGGATAGGACTGAAAAGTGTATGGATGGGTATTGATAAAATATTATTGATACCAATGCCCCTTATCAATTCTGCGTACTAGTCAGATTCTTTATTGATTCCACTATCAATCCCTCCTTTGAGTTTTCTGTGTACAAGAAGTAGCTTTACAGGTTTTCTTGTCAACAACATTTTATTGAGCTTATAAGTAAATAAATACAAAATTGGTCACTGGATCTGGAAATCTCTTGACACAAATAAAGATGAGTAAAAATCACGTGTCATGGGACGTCGACATACGGTCCAGCTGCAGATTAATGTAAAGAATCAATATGGAATCATTAAGCAGAGTAAAACCTAGTGATGTCAATGTAGTGCACAATTTCTGATTTTTTTGGCCTTTTCTCAGAAAATATGAATGTTAACACAAAATCCTTTCTATCACTCATGGTTAGAGGTTGGGTGAAGACATTTGTTTAAAAAAAAAAGTTTACTCTTTGTGAATCATAATGACAACAGAAACTTAAAAAATGACCCTGTTAAGAAGTTTACACAACTCTGGTGGTTTTGTCCTGATAAATGCACAAAAGTGAACACAAATGTGTTTGAATGTCTCCTAAAGGTAACCATCCTCACCTGTGATCTATTTGCTTCGAATCAGTGTGTGTGTATAAAAAAATGAGCAGGGTCATTTTTGAAGTTTCTGTTGTCATTTTTGATTTAAAAAGAGTAAACACAGTCGTTAATAAATGTCTTCACCCAACCTCTAACCATGAGTGACAGAAAGGTTTTTGTGTCATATTTTCTGAGAAAAGGCCAATAAATCAGAAAATTCTGCTGGAGGGTGGAAACTTTTAGGCACAACTGTATCAATACCTTTCCAAAGTAAATAGATGGGTTTCTCCATCAAGTTCTTGTCCTTTGTTTTGGAAAAGTAACCTTTGTGAGTTTGAAATTACACAACACTGTTACGTGATCTGAACTTGTATTTACAGGAAGTTAAAGAAGGCTATTGTCGGTATGACTACCTGCCTGTATCGGATTTGCAAATAAATCGAGCAAAATTTCAAATTATGACAAACTAAAAAAAAATTTTTGGAACAATTAAGAAAAATGAAAAGAAGAAAAAAAACCACCACCAACCATCAGACACAACAACATATCGACAAAACACTCTGTTCTACACAACCATTGACTGTATATAGAATGGACAGCGTGCTTCCTCCTGTCACCGTTCTACGTTTTTGAAGCCAAAAAACCCCGTTTCTCTAGCCGCCATTGTGCAGCCAGAGTCTGCGCAGTAGAGAATTTCTGGTGGAGCCAAGTAAAAAAGAGAAATAAAAATATTTATTTCTTCTTCTTCAGAAGGTTTAGTCTCCTTTTGGCTCTTTCCCGAAGTTTCTTATATCCCCGTTAAAACTACTCATGGACGGCAGCTGTCAACTATCGGAAAATGAAACTTATATCACGGTTTTTAACGTCCAATAACTATTGAGAAACTAACTTCTCAGAAAAAAAAACACCCGAACACCATGCAGCCAGATGACATCATCATACTACCTTAGCGTAAAGATGAGAGAAACGTTTCTACGAGGTATCGTAATTTTTTTAAGTTTTCCCGGCTCATATCTGGAATACATGGGGAGGCGGGGCTTATGACCTATACTGCAGCCAGACACCAGGGGGCGGGGCATATGACCTATACTGCAGCCAGACACCAGGGGGCGGGGCATCTGCTGGAGGCTTCAGTTTGAGCCGAACGTCGTTACGTCCACTCATTATACAGTCTATGTACACAACAAGACGACATAGGTGAGCGATGCTTGATTACATCAGGGTAGTAGAGCTTTATAAAATTATGGCAGCAGACGTTAAACAAAGCTACAGCTCCAGGTAGAGACTGCACAACAGTTTTGTCACAACGTACGACAACATTTCAGGCCTACAGTAAATGAAATATGTGAAATTAGTTAAAATGATGATGGATGAGTAACAGTTTAGTCTCCTAAATGTGCTCAACCTTTTTCCAAAACAGAACCGTAGGAAGTACAGCAAACACACTTAAGGGGCAACTTTCTATATATAGCTTTGTACACACACACGCACACACACACACATGCGCACACACACACGAAGGTACAGTAAAGTTCTGCTTCATTTAAATAGACAGAGAAAGAATGAAGTCACAGAGTGAACTATTCGACTCTGCAAGAACAAAGTGCTCCAAAAGGTTTTTGTCCCCCTTTGGTGTTTTAACAGTGAGGAGAGAAACAAAAGACCTGGCTGTTATCAGTGCACACACACACACACACACACACACACACACACACAC
>RPOG01003492.1:42695-62378 GCA_008086565.1 Thalassoma bifasciatum
ACACACACACACACACACACATACACACTCTGGCTGCTGATGAGTGTTCACACCAGCCTGATCCTGATAGACTCACTCAAAGTTACCAAGAAAAACATTCATCAACATTCCTCTCCGGAGTCAGCGGGTCACTAGATGAAACCACTGCCGGGTTTGAAGAGACGTCCAGTAAATCAGCTCCTAACCCTCTGAACCCCGGACTTCTTTAGCTCTGGATTCACACCCTCGAGTTACGGGCTTATGGAGTTATCACCACATACGTTGGCTAGATAATTACTTATTTTTAGAAAACGCTGAGTGTTCGGATGCATGTGGACTGAATGCAACCTAAAAATAGAGCCGAGGATACGAGCGATTCAAGGAAACCAGTGGGCTGTGGATGAATAAATATAAAAGTGACTGAATGAAGGACGTTTGACCACCAGTGTTATCAGTTAAAGTGTTAGATAACAGTCAGATAAAGCGTTTTCAGTCATGGTGGTTCTTTCATTTAAAAGAAACAGGCTGATTTCATTCCTCCATAATACGGTTTAAAGGCTGATATGGAACAACTCAATGGCTTGTTAAGTTTTTATTGGACAGTTAATAGAGGACTACATAAAGAGCTGCATTGGCATTTGTTCCAATTTAACATGCCTCTGCTGTTTCAGGAAAGTGAGTTTTTATTCAGTGCTGAGTGTTCAGCGGGCTCATGGTCCTCGCGTCATTATGGAAAATGTCAGCGTTCTATTTATTTCAGACGGGAGCTTTTCAAGCCTCCAAAGACTAAATGTTGCTGAGGAGAGTTTCTTTAGTAGGGAGGAAAAATGTGTCAGACACAGTTTAACTTTTAATAATGTAAAGCCGAAGGGAAAAAAGGCCACTTAACCTTTCTCTGGACTGCTTCAGATCTCTTTATTCTTTACCGAACCTTTTCTAACCCATAGATCAGCAGCTCAGAGGCTTTACACTCAGCGTCTATAGGCTTAGAGTTTGAGATGTTTTATCACCAAAGTCTATTTTATTCTGTTTGTCATTTCCTTCACAGCTAGAAAACTGTTCAGTATGAAAACTCTCCTATTTTAATGTTTAACATGATGAGAAATCAATAAAGGGTACCATGAAACAGACACAAGTACACAAAAGTGGAAACTAGGAGGAAATGAAAAACAATTGAAAAGCTATAAATAAACCCTGAGGGGAACACACACAATGATAAACTAGTACCTTAAAAAACATACCAAGTGGGTACCGCAAATCACAAGTCAAGGATAAAGTCAAACGTAACAAAATTTTCACTGCAAATTGTTCCACTAAAATCAAATCAAGGTACACTCAATCAGTTTCTAGGTGGTATATAAAAACAGACTCATAAGGGTACCTCAAACACAACAAAAATGACAATTTTAAAACGCATAGTGGTCATATGCTCAGGAGAAATAAAATCAAGGTACCTCGAAACATGGTGGTATTAGAAAAAAAGCTTAAAAGTAACCAAAAAGGGGTACCTGAAAACACAAGCCAAGGATAAAGTCAAACCAAATGTATCTAAATCACATAACTTATGCATGGAGAGACCTCTAATTATGTATCAAGGTACCTTAGAAAGTTACAAGTTGGTGTATCAAAAAAATGAACACCTCAAGACACAAACAAACAGAAAGGGATCATGCTGACCTGTGCTTAGGAGTACCTCTAAGATAACAAACAACATTTAAACAAAATGAATATGCATCGCGTATTCTCTGCCAAGAGGTACCTCTAATTTCACATCAAGGTACCTTGAAAAAGTTACAAGGTGGAATTTCAAAACAGCCACTTTAGGGTACCTCAGCTCAAAAATTTGATACCTTTAAACATATGCCAAAGATAAAGACAAACCAAACAAAAATAAATCATGCAAGGTAGATCAAATAATCACTCAAGGTACCTTGAAACGGATACTAAGTGGTAGTGAAATGGTACCTTTAGAAATAGAGAGATCAGCGCCCATAAAGAGATGCTATGAGGTACCCAAAAACACATGTTTATGCAAGATACTCAAAAGTGACTCAATGGGTTACCTTGGGCGTGGGGTACCCTATAACAGACACCTTATGGTGCCTTAAACCAGCGCTTTAAACAGTCTTTGGCCCCATTCACACGAAGTCAAAACGCTTAACAGTTTCCAAAACGATCATCATAAAAATGAAGGCGTCTCAGAAAATGTGTGCGTCTATATGAATGCAGTCGATACCATTGACTGTATATAGAATGGACAGCGTGCTTCCGCCTGTCACCGTTCTATGTTTTTTAAGTCAAAAAACCCCGTTTCTCTAGCCGCCATTGTGCAGCCGGAGTCTGCGCAGTAGAGAATTTCTGGTGGAGCCAAGTAAAAAAGAGAAATAAAAATATTTATTTCTTCTTCTTCAGAAGGTTTAGTCTCCTTTTGGCTCTTTCCCGAAGTTTCTTATATCCCCGGTGAAAACTACTCACGAACGGCAGCTGTCAACTATCGTAAAACGAAACTTATATCGCCGTTTTTAACGTCCAATAACTAATGAGAAACTAACTTCTCAGAAAAAAAATACCTGAACACCATGCAGCCAGATGACATCATCATACTACCTTAGTGTAAAGATGAGAGAAACGTTTCTACGAGGTATCGTAATTTTTTAAAGTTTTCCCGGCTCATATCTGGAATACATGTGGAGGCGGGGCTTATGACCTATACTGCAGCCAGACACCAGGGGGCGGGGCTTATGACCTATACTGCAGCCAGACACCAGGGGGCGGGGCTTATGACCTATACTGCAGCCAGACACCAGGGGGCGGGGCATCTGCTGGAGGCTTCAGTTAGAGCTGAACGTCGTTACGTCTACTCATTATACAGTCTATGGTCGATACGCATGAAGGCGCTGTAAAACACTTGCCAGACCTCTAGGGGCGCTGTAACGATATGAGGGAAACAAGCGGAAACAGAAGAAAAAACAGTGGGCATGAACACTTTTGGCAAAAGTTGTAAACAGAGAGGTGACTGTTTGTTCAACTCTGTGGTTGAGAAGAAGGAGATTTTGCTGCTAAAGGGATAGCAGAGTCACCAGCTTCATCAACACATACGCTACATCGTACGCTGCCGTTGTTGTTGTTGTTGTTGCCATAGTGCCGATTGTGACGCATCCGTATTAATGACGATGTGAAAATATGACGTCAGGGTATCTGAAAAGTTGCAGAGAGCCAGTTTACACGGAGCCACGTATACGGCGTTTCTAAATCTTCCCACTTTGGAACCTGGTTCCAGAAATGATCGCTTACAGACCCACAAAACGCCGTCTCCGTATGGATGATACGCAGATTCGGCAAAAAAACTTGTGCGTTTTAACCTCTTTTTGTCTTCGTGTGGATGGGGCCTTAATGGGCTTACTAGTAGATGTAGCATAAAAGCTTAAAGACTTTTAGGGGTTTTGCAAAACAGACGCTGAGGGTAACTATAGAAAAGGGTCCCATGGGTAACTATTACAGGCACCCAAAGATGTCCGTCAAAGGGTGCCTAATAAACACGAAAGGGACCCGAAGAAAACCAAACTGATGGGTAAGACATTCCTAGGTACCCAGATTGGTATGCTTAAGGCTGCTAAGAAATATTCAGGGTTCCTGGAGACAGATTCTACGTTTCTTATACAGAATATCAAGAGATTAGCTTAAGATTCAAGGGGTACCTGGAAACAGACATAAAAGGAAACCCAGAAACATGAGCATGATGGTAAGTTAAATCTAAAAACATGAGGGTACCTTAAGTCTGGGTTTAAGGGGTACCATGAAACTGTCATTTTTCTTTTTTTTAAAGATATTTTTTGGGCTTTTCTGCCTTTAATTGGATAGAGGAGGACAGCGGATAGAGTAGGAAAGGGGGAGAGAGTGGGGAATGACATGCGGGAAACAGGCCACAGGCGGGAATGGAACCCGGGCCACCCGCTCGAGGGCAAACCTCATGGTGCGCGTCCATATCCACTCGGCCATCTGCGCCCGGAAACTGTCATTTTTAAGTCCCTGAAAACCGACACAGATTTTAGAGCCTACTTTTTAATTAGTAACCAAGTGTACCTTGAAACGGCCCATTAAAGTAGCGGTTACTAGAAAACCTTTAAGGCCACATGGGAAAAAATGGTACCCAGAAACAGAGCAGTTTAAGAAGAGCAATAATTTGACTTTGTTTGGAGTCTTGTAATCTGAGAGAGATTTCTTGAGACACTGTTTTCATTGTGGGGTTTTGCTGTTTATCCTCACAGCTCCGGTTTCAGAGTTTCAGCGTTTCAGAGCCTCACTGCTCTACATGTATTTTAGAAAGAGAAGAGCCGCCTGACAACTGCTCGAGGCGGTTGTAAAACCCCTGTGAAACGAGTTCTCGAGTGGCTCATTACTTAGCTATGTGTGTTGGTATGGGAAGAAGTGTTGTTGGCTCCGGTTCAGGCACTTGTTGGCGTTCCTCGAGAATACGGCAGAGTGCTAAGTCATGTTCATTTCACCAGCTGTGTCCAAATGATTTATAGAGGGGAGGATAATGTGTCACTACAGAAATAGAGCCTGAGGGGGCGTCAGGGAGGGAGTCTCAGAAGGACTCGGGAAACCCGCAGAGGACCGGAGACGTGGGTTTGAGATCACCTCTGGAGCCCGTCCGTCAGTCCATCAGTCGATCGATATCCTGACTCCAGAGAAACTTGTGAGATAATGGTGAACTCACTTCCCTCTTTTTTCTCTCTTCTCTTCTCCTCTTTGTCTTTCTAAGCTTTCTGGTTTAAACTCTTAACCTCCACTAGGGCGTCTGCAATCCCACTGACATCATCAAAGTATAAACAGCAACACCTTTATGAAACATTGGAACACAACAAGATTCTTCATATTTCAGTCTCTAAGTTTGTTTTACAGTTTTCTTCATCAACAAAGTAATTAGTGAAAGAATCGCTCATAACAACTGGGACGCTCAATCTGTTTTTGGGTCATTATGCCACATCCTGACGCCCGTACCCTGAATATTCACTTTCCTTTCCACCAGAGGAATCCAGAGTTCAAACATATCAAAAGTGTTGTTTCATCAAATTATTCCAAGTGGTGAAATTTCTCCTGTAAAGTCCGTTGTTTGTCTGTCTGTCGTGTCCGTACTCATCAATAACAGTAGCTTTACAATGTGAATCTAACAAAACTGGGTGTGTTTGTTTTCATTAGACTTATCACTAAAAGACAGAAGTGTCCCCATCTCGATACATGGGGATTTGATGCCAGGAGAGCCTGATTTATACAGGAAGTGCTCTCTGCTTCCTTGACACGCTAGCAGTGTTAGCTGCGGCTGTGTAAAAGCCTCCTAACAGGCTCGTTTCTCAGCTATCAGCCCTGAAAATCACAGGTACAGTAAACAACAGCCTTAACTTTCACACAAAGCCTGTTGTAGCTATATAGATTGCTGAAAAATCGATATTTTTGCCACACATACTGCGTATTGATGTGACTGGGCGCTATAATTTCATGATTTTTAGCAAACATTTCACAGAGAGAACAAAGTTGACTACAAAGAAGACACTGAGCACTGATACAGCTGGTTTTGTTTGTGCAAAGTCATTAAACTAAACTGTGGTAAATGAGAACACAACTGCCGGTGTTTGGTCACCTGAGACTAAAAACTCTCTAACTCCTACAAGGTTTTACCTAGAAAGCTCAAATTTCACCCAGATGTAGATGAGAAGGTGTAGAAGTGATGTGATTGATGTTTAATGTCTGGCATGAAGCATCCTGGAGTTAATGGTGTCCAAAAATTGGTTATAAGAAAATGAGGAGGAAAAAAATTAGTGATTCAGCTGCATTCATCGTGATGTTGACTTTAACTACATATAAAACCATGACATTTTCTTAAACTAGAGACTTAAATCTTTCAAATGAGGCGTCGCTGATGAATTTTGACCTTATGGTTCTTCAGTTATAAGCTCTGAAACACAGCATGGAAAAAAAGCCAGAATTAGGTGGATGTTAAAGGGTTAACTTTGTCCATTCAAGTATTGATAAGCCCCAAAATTTGCGGAGTAAGTCAGTATCTTGGAAAGTAAAGTAAAACTATATTCCTAATCAAATGTTCAGCCTTGGACGGACGCGACAAGCTGTTTTTTATTTCCTCTTTTCTCTCTCTGTCTCTCTTCAGCAGTCAAATCGCTCGCCACATTCAGTCAGGCGTGAGGGAATATCGATCAGACCACACACACACACACACACACACACACAGCCCAGTGACCATCTGCTCCCACGTGTCAACAGTGTCAACTCATTCTGTGTCAATAAAGCCACTTGTCAATAAATATTCATTTCTCAGAGACCACTTCCTCCCCCGTCTCTGAAGTGTTTAATCTTTCATGCAGACTCCATAATTTACCTGAAAATGACCTCTCAGGCAGCCGGACTGTTTGCTCGCTCACAGAGCAAAGGCTTCAGGTCGGCGAGGAGACTTGAAGGAGGTTTAATATCACAGCTTGTCATTGACAGAATCCACGATTTCCGTCACTGACAGTTTGTTTTCAGCTCAGGTCAGACTTCACCTTGTCGCCCATAAGAAGCCTTCAGATGTTTGAGCTGCTCCGTGTCAGCTTTAATCCCCGCAGACTGTTTCCTCTTTGGTATTGTATTTTAATTTAGCTTCCTTAATATCATCTCGTCTCGTTCCTCGGCCCACACTTCTGGATTTCCACCTGTGCTCTGACCCAATTCTCTCCCAAGGGATCAATAAAGTTCATTTCATCCTTCCAGTGTGGGTTGTTCTTATAACTGAGTGTTCTCACTCGCTGGATGACTTTTAATTTGATACGGCTTATTTACCCTCCTGTGATTCTATGTCACCAAATAATTATTAAAAACTCAACACAAGCTCCTGGAGGGAAACAGAGGCACAAAAACGAAAACTCAGGCTGAAGAAATGCTCTTGTTCTGGATTAGATTTAACTCTGATTTGTTTCTTTTTGAGTCTTTTATGGTTACTTTCTTGTTTTTAGACTTTACATCAGCCATGTTATTCCCTGCTGCAATGCCTCAACACGTCCGCCATATGCGTAGTGGCAGGTGAACAGTCTAAACAAGTTGCTCCCATAGAGGAGGTTGCAAAATGCCTGCAAAATCCCAAAACTATTCACAATTGCATATTCCATCCATTGCTTTCACAAATAGGAAGAAAGATAGATGCTAAAATATGACATAAAACCATACAAAAAGGCAATGTTTGATCTGTTTTCAATTTTTCTTTGTCTCCAATAGATTCACTGGAGTGACTAAACCAGAATAACAACAGTTTCAGAGCCTGCAGATTAATTTAGACAACACAGCAATATGTGCAAGAATAATTATCATTTGTTTTTGTTTTGTTTTTTTATTAGAGAAGTATATTTTTCACTTTTTGTTTGTTTTTTTCCTATTTTGAGGTCACAGGCAGAAAAGTTTGGAAACCCCTAGAATCTCAATGCAGGAGTGTAAACTTTGGGATAGGACTGAAAAGTGTATGGATGGGTATTGATAAAATATTATTGATACCGATGCCCTTATCAATTCTGCGTACTAGTCAGATTCTTTATTGATTCCACTATCAATCCCTCCTGTGAGTTTTCTGTGTACAAAAAGTAACTTTACAGGTTTTCTTGTCAACAACATTTTATTGAGTTTATAAGTAAATAAATACAAAATTGGTCACTGGATCTGGAAATCTCTTGACACAAATAAAGATGAGTAAAAATCATGTGTCATGTGACGTCGACATACGGTCCAGCTGCAGATTAATGTAAAGAATCAATATGGAATCATAAAGCATGGTAAAACCTAGTGATGTCAATGTAGTGCACAATTTCTGATTTTTTTGGCCTTTTCTCAGAAAATATGAATGTTAACACAAAATCCTTTCTATCACTCGTGGTTAGAGGTTGGGTGAAGACATTTGTTTAGAAAAAAAGAATTTACTCTTTGTAAATCATAATGACAACAGAAACTTCAAAAATGACCCTGTTAAGAAGTTTACACAACTCTGGTGGTTTTGTCCTGATAAATGCACAAAAGTGAACACAAATGTGTTTGAATGTCTACCAAAGGTAACCATCCTCACCTGTGATCTATTTGCTTCTAATCAGTGTGTGTGTATAAAAAATGAGCAGGGTCATTTTTGAAGTTTCTGTTGTCATTTTTGATTCAAAAAGAGTAAACACAGTCGTTAATAAATGTCTTCACCCAACCTCTAACCATGAGTGACAGAAAGGTTTTTGTGTCATATTTTCTGAGAAAAGGCCAATAAATCACAAAATTCTGCTGGAGTGGGTGTAAACTTTTAGGCACAACTGTATCAATACCTTTCCCAAGTAAATAGATGGGTTTCTCCATCAAGTTCTTGTCCTTCGTTTTAGAAAAGTAACCTTTGTGAGTTTGAAATTACACAACACTGTTACGTGATCTGAACTTGTATTTACAGGAAGTTAAAGAAGGCTAATGTCGGTATGACTACCTGCCTGTATCGGATTTGCAAATAAATCAAGCAAAATTTCAAATTATGACAAACTAAAAAAAAATTTTTGGAACATTTAAGAAAAATGAAAAGAAGGAAAAAAAAACACCACCAGCCATCAGACACAACAACATATCGGCAAAACACTCTGTTCTACACAACCACTGACTGTATATAGAATGGACAGCGTGCTTCCGCCTGTCACCGTTCTACAATGTTGAAGCCAAAAAACCCCGTTTCTCTAGCCGCCATTGTGCAGCCAGAGTCTGCGCAGTAGAGAATTTCCGGTGGAGCCAAGTAAAAAAGAGAAATAAAAATATTTATTTCTTCTTCTTCAGAAGGTTTAGTCTCCTTTTGGCTCTTTCCCGAAGTTTCTTATATCCCCGATAAAAACTACTCATGCACGGCAGCTGTCAATTATCGTAAAACGAAACTTATACCCCGGTTTTTAACGTCCAATAACTAATGAGAAACTAACTTCTCAGAAAAAAAAACACCTGAACACCATGCAGTCAGATGACATCATCATACTACCTTAGTGTAAGGATGAGAGAAACGTTTCTACAAGGTATCGTAATTTTTTAAAGTTTTCCCGGCTCATATCTGGAATACATGGGGAGGCGGGGCTTATGACCTATACCGCAGCCAGACACCAGGACCGCCCCGAATACTGGATATGACGTCGGTCTGTGGTCCCCCGCCCCGAATACTGGATATGACGTCGGTCTGTGGTCCCCCGCCCCGAATACTGGATATGACGTCGGTCTGTGGTCCCCCGCCCCGATCTGCTGGAGGCTTCAGTTTGAGCCCAACGTCGTTACGTCCACTCATTATACAGTCTATGTACACAACAAGACGACAGAGGTGAGCGGTGCTTGATTACATCAGGGTAGTAGAGCTTTATAAAATTATGGCAGCAGACATTAAACAAAGCTACAGCTCCAGGTAGCGACTGCATGACAGTTTTGTCACAACGTATGACAACATTTCAGGTCTACAGTAAATGAAATATGTGAAATTAGTTTAAATGATGATGGATGAGTAACAGTTTAGTCTCCTAAATGTGCTCAACCTTTTTCCAAAACAGAACCGTAGGAAGTACAGCAAACACACTTAAGGGGCAACTTTCTATATATAGCTTTGTACACACACACGCACACACACACACATGCGCACACACACACGAAGGTACAGTAAAGTTCTGCTTCATTTAAATAGACAGAGAAAGAATGAAGTCACAGAGTGAACTATTCGACTCTGCAAGAACAAAGTGCTCCAAAAGGTTTTTGTCCCCCTTTGGTGTTTTAACAGTGAGGAGAGAAACAAAAGACCTGGCTGTTATCAGTGCACACACACACACACACACACACACACACACACACACGTACAAACACACACGCGTACAAATACACACACAGAGTTATCTCCCTGTGGACTGGGTATTAGGTTGAGGAAGCCTCTTTTGTGTCTTTGGCTGAACATTGGACACATGTCACATTCACAGCCTCCCAGAGAGCTCATAACTCTCACACACACACACACACACACACACTGTTCACACACACACACACTGTTCACACACACACACACACTGAGACAAAATCAACCCCCACACTGAAAAATGTTTTCAATGCTGCAGTTGAGATATTGATTAGTGCAGCTTTTAACATAATGTTTTAACCATTTATAACGGCGGCGAGTGGGAGGGGGCGCTGAGACCTTTCTGGCACGTGCACAAACCATTTTAAAGTTACACAAACACACACACACACACACAAACACACACTCTCACAGTTGGAGGAGCATCAGAACTGGCAGCCTCCATCAGCAGAGGAAATGAAGCTTGCAAACACAGACACAGACACAAACAGAGCTGGAAATGCATGTGAACAAGCAGAAATGAAGACTAAAATAATATGATGGGACACACACACACACACACACACACACACACACACAGTCGGTAGTGCATCAATATGGCTACCACCAGCAGTGAATGCTAGGCTAATGGAATGATGAATATCAGTGATGTGACGCAGTGTATTCCAGGAAAATCAACCCCCTCGGCAGCTATTTCCTCAGAGTCGGGTCAGGCCATATTTCTCACTAACTGCTCCGATGACAGCAGAGACTTTCTGAGAGGAAGCTGGGTCAACGATGATTAAAGCCGTACCTCCACCTTTGAATTTGGTCTTGTATTTTCTCGTCACATTACGGGGCCGAATAAAGGTTTGTGTTGTTCTCGGGCAGTAATGGGGAAAGGCACTGATGGAATTTCTCATTTCAGACAGCACTTATGTGAGCCAGAGGCTGACACCAGTTTGAGTTTATCGCAGCCATTTATTCAGAGCCGAACAGAGTTGTTGCTCAAGTTTTAATCGATGCTTATTCTTTGCCTGTAATATAATGTTCTAATGCAGTGAGTCAGTAAAGAAAAACTTACAGTGCGCTTAGAGCCTGATGTTTTTTTGTTTGCTAACATCATTGTTATTGTGGTTTATCTCTGACAAAAGAGACGCTTAAAAATATTTGTTTGGAGGATTTCTTCCGCCTGTCACCGTTCTACGATTTTGAAGCCAAAAAACCCCGTTTCTCTAGCCGCCATTGTGCAGCCAGAGTCTGCGCAGTAGAGAATTTCCGGTGGAGCCAAGTAAAAAAGAGAAATAAAAATATTTATTTCTTCTTCTTCAGAAGGTTTAGTCTCTTTTTGGCTCTTTCCCGAAGTTTCTTATATCCCCGGTAAAAACTACTCATGAACGGCAGCTGTCAACTATCGTAGAACGAAACTTATATCGCGGTTTTTAACGTCCAATAACTAATGAGAAACTAACTTCTCAGGAAAAAAAACACCTGAACACCATGCAGCCAGATGACATCTTCATACCACCTTAGCGTAAAGATGAGAGAAACATTTCTACGAGGTATCGTAATTTTTTAAAGTTTTCCCTGCTCATATCTGGAATACATGGGGAGGCGGGGCTTATGACCTATACTGCAGCCAGACACCGGGGGCGGGGCTTATGACCTATACTGCAGCCAGACACCAGGGGGCGGGGCTTATGACCTATACTGCAGCCAGACACCAGGGGGCGGGGCATCTGCTGGAGGCTTCAGTTTGAGCCCAACGTCATTACATCCACTCATTATACAGTCTATGTTTGTAATTCAGAAGCAGACTGGAAACCATTCTGACAGTGCAGAAATGACATGAAAGCACAGGCTGGCCCTTAAATATAAAAAATTAATCTATTTGCAGAGAAAAGGAGTTGCTGTCCTTGCTCTAACATCTGTTTTTTGCAAGGTAAAGCTGCTGCTTTCGTCAATCCAGCACCTTCTGTGTAAGCTCTTCATTTATCAGCCCATTTACCTTCAAACCTTCAGCTCTTGGGCTGCGACCAACACGATGACATCATACCTACAAGCAGCCAAAAACGGTTTCCATTACACGGCTCCCAGACTGAAAAAGTAGCACAAAGTGAGGGTAGAGGATAGACGCTGTCAGGAGTTTAGATTTCAGATTTTGGATTGACTGCCGCCCTCCCTCCCATTTGAGCATCTGTTCCCTCTTGTTTGAGATTTTTACACACTTTGCTGTTTGAGTTCCCCTCTCCCTGAAGACCGCTCCATCCTGCTTGCACTGGAAATCTGCCACAGAGTAGTAGTGAAGTAAATTTCTGAGGTGCTTCCTCTTTCTTTTTGGCTGCAGGAATAAAGAAGAATCTTCCAAAATGAAGTTAACTCCCCTTCACTGCACACAGGAGGGAACATTTTTAAAGCACAGGAAAGTCTTTGAGGGTTTTGGATGTGCCTTCAATCACACGTTTGCTTTTTGTGCTGTGTTTATTTTTCAGGAGAATATTGGCTTAAATCATTCTGTGATTGGAACTCGCTCATTAAATTCTCAAATGTAAAAAATGATGATTAAATGACAGGTACAGGCTGGAGCGAAGACTCTCTCTCGCCTTTTAAAACACATCAGAGCTCCGGGTAAATTCACCACCTTGGAAACCGTCCTGAATCAGCCTCTTTTCCACAGGGACAAACAGGAAATCCAGGCTCCTGCCCTCCTCGCATCACTTCCTCCCAGCACAGAACCACTTCCTCTGGGCAACCTCGCAGGTCAGACGCTGCGTGCCAACAAGCTCCCGTAACGAGAGCCCCAGAACAGCGGCGGCTAATTAGCATCACTAACGAGGCAGGCCCCGAGCCGCCTGTCACTCTGCATCGCTGCTGCGTGTTGGCCGTGTGGTTGGCATGTTTCAGGCATGTCAGCAGAATCGGGCCGAGGTGGCGAGGGGTCACATGACTGACGGCACACACATACTTCATAGGTCACAGCTTTCTGCTCTCGTTTTCAGCGCCGCGCACAGAGGGGTATTTACAGACATAGCGGACATTATTTGTCTGTATTTAAAGTTATTGCATTTTCAGCACTCTGCTCTCTTTGTTTCTGACTAATTAAAAGGATGGTAGCTGAACTGGATTGGCTCAGCTCTCTAAGGACCGACTGAAACCCATCCAGTCAGTCAGGATCCAATCAGCACATTTATCTCGTTTGAAAAAGAGCTGCAGGGTTTTTCTATCATTCAGTTTCATTTTAGATCTGAAATGAAATGAATTATGTGCAGAACATTATTCTGACTGCCAGCCAGAGGAAGTAGAAATGATGGAAATGGAGAAAAACCACAAAGACTCGCGGTGATAAAAAAAAACATCAACATACACAATTAAAACCGCGGAGGTTCTTCGATGCTGAATTTAAACTCTGCAAGGTGATCTCCCTCATCAAAATTCACAAAAACAGGAGGAAGAAAGCGGCTCAGTTTATACCTGGAACTATGATGATGACGATAAGCAGACGGCAGGACAAAACTGTGAAACACAGCCCATCATTGTTTCCGTTGCTTTGCTAAGTCAATAAATCTCAAATTACATTAAATCGCAACATGTCCTGTTGTTATATTCTAATCGCAGACAGTGCAATATTTCTATATATCAGCTACATTTTTTAGCAGTTGATGTTTTCTCCTCCATACAAGTGTTACCTGACCATGTTCAATGAGACAAACTGTTAAAAACTACCTTTACAAAAGAAACAATCTAAGTGGTAAAAAGAGGCAAAAACAGCAAAGAGTAGCAATAAAACTTAGTTTGAGGTGGTAAAAATTACTGAGAAGCGAGAAAAATTGGCATTTAGGTTGGGATAAAATGTGGACAAAAAAAAAAGTGTGAATAGTGACTAAAATGACCAAAAAGCAACAAAAATTAGAAAGACATCTTATGGAGGAAAAGTAAAAAAAAATCAAACAGTGGAAAAAGTGACATAAAAAAGGTAAAAGAGGTAAAAATGGCAAAAGTTAACAAGAATTTCTAGAAAGTTTGAATTAAACTTGGAAAATAGTCAATTTGTTGCAAAAAAATGGTCCAAAAGTGTCAAAAAATAAGTGAAAAGTGGCTAAAATGGACAAAATTCAGTCCCAGTTGTAGTGGTAGTGGGTTGTTGTTGTTGTGCGGTTATTAATGTAACTGCTCATGTTCTACAATGTGTTTGTTTTAAAACACAAGATGGGAACCTAGAAATAATCGCACAAAAAAATTGAAATACAGGAAATAATCGCAACTACATTATTTTTTGCAAATTGTTCAGTCCTACAACAAAACAAAATAAACAAAAAAACCCTCTTTGAAAACTAATGAAAACTTTTCTGAAGTTGAAACCAAAATAAAAATAAAACCTTAAAATAAGGCCTCAAGTGGACACATGAGGAACTGCAGTTTTTATCACAACTACATTTGGTCCATCATTTTGGTTTTGTCCATCAATAAATCAACAAATCAACTTTTGGATTACCAGTGACTCATCAAAGTCACTTCCTGCTCATGAACCAATCAAAGCCAAGAAGGGGCGGGACTTCTGAATCAACTTTTTTGGAATAATAACTCAGGGCAGCACACAAGAGACACTAAACACACTTGCTTTTTTCCAAAGTGGACAATAAAACTGTTTAAATTTGTCTTTTTTACTTAGTTTAGTTTTGTTGCCTCACTAGTGCCAGCACTATTTTCTTACTCCCCTCCTTTTTCTTAACTGCTGACTGTTCAGACAGATAACACGAACTTAAAGAGGGTCTTAACTCAACAGAAGCTGATATTGTTTTGATATATTGAAGAAAAATTCTGATAGTTTGAGAAAAGCTAAATGTTTTCTGTCCAGACATGCAGCGCATAAATACAGTGGAAGTCCTGGACTGTAAAACAGTCTAATGGTCCATCAGTCCTCTGCGGCTTCAGGCACTTAGCACAAGCTGTTAAATCAAATGTTCCTCTGTACATACACTCCTCTTCTTCAGAATCACTTTCCTCACTTCCACATTTGTCTCTTTTTTAAGCTCGGACATTTGTTTGCTCCGTAACCCCTCCCCTCGGGCGAGCGGTGTCCCCAGCCTCGCACGGGCAGATAAAGCGCACAGCGAGGCCGAGCAGATGCTGCCAGACCGCTTTAGCCGTCCCGATGTGCCGTTTCCTGGGGCCAGACGAGGCCGTGACGCAGCTAAAATGAAGGAAATACCTGGAGTGTGTGCTCCTTCGCTGCCTCATTACGTAAAAAACCGTCCAGTCACTGTCACGGCACAAAGGTTTGACTGGCTTTGTGTCGCTGTCAGGCTTTTTCTCCTCAGGGCCGACACGCTTACTGCAGACAGGAAACTAACCTGGAACAGACCAAATGACTACAAGACTTCACTCTGCTGCCTCAATGCATCACAGATTACATCTGATAAATAAATATCTACTGGAAAAGTGCTGATCTGACACATTTTATCCTCTGGAGAAGCAAAAATCCACTTCCCCTCAATACGAAAACACATGAAAGCCACAATAAAGAGGTGATATTATTCATTTTTCATGTTTAAGAGACAAATATGAGTCAAAATGTTGGATTTCAGTCTAAAGCATTTGAAAACAATTACATTATGAGGGTCATGTGTGTTGTAGTTTTCCTAGGCTAATATATATTAGATAAACACAAGATTTAAGCCAGATTTGCACAATTTGTGACATCACAAGTTAGTGAATTAGCCCATTTTAGTCTAGTTAGATTTTATTATTGTTTTTTCGTTTTTATTTTTTGCATTTAAATCCTATGTTTTCAATACATACAAATAAGCAAAATAAAGGTGGGTAGTAACGAGCTACATTGTTCCATTACATTTACTTAAGTAATTTTCTAGAAAAATTGTCATTGTCAGAGTTATTTGAATACGACATACTTTTATTTTTACTAGAGTTATATAATTCTAATTCATGCCCCCCCCTGCATAAGTCAGTGCCCCAAGTCCAAAAATTCTGGACACACCCCTGCCGTTATGATGCTCATCAACGGAAGAATTTTACTAATAAGAGGGTTGAGTTGGCAAAATGGATGGAGTTATAAAGCAGAATTGGACTCAACTTTTCTTCAGGTTAAAGTCAAACAGCTTCTGGAAAATCAGGCCTCTTGTTATAAATTGTAATCATGTTTTGTTGGATTCTTTTGTGGCATTACAGAAAAATAGCACAAAAATTTGATAATGTTAAAAGATAGGATTAAGTCATTAAACACATTTTTGCAGTTAGAAAAAATACGACAGTAAAACAAACAGTTTCTAACTTCAAAATTTGAATTTTGAAGTTAGAAATCTCAGTTTTTAGAGATGAGTCCTGTCCAGTTTGTTTGTTCTTGGACTTTCCCATAAAGCTTCTGTGATTGCGTCTGTGCAGCTGGTTGTGTGAGTCGCAGTGTGTCAGAGTCTGTTAGCTCAGTGACCTTTGCCCTCAGGCCCTCAGGCCCCGGGTTTTCGGCATCATGAGCGAGCAGGAAGCAAACAGCAATGCGATCAACGTCACTGTCGCCGCAGCTCGCTCTCTTATCTTTGACTCTTCCTCTCTCGTCCTAAAGCAGATCCTCGCTCTCCTGGGCCGCTAACACAGTCGGCTTTGAGTCAGTCTGACTCTGCGTGGACTGAAAAACCTTCAACATCTCAATCATGAGGGAAACATCCTTCACTGGAAGCTGATCCACGCTGAAGACTCTGACACTGAACTTGAAATACATGGAGAATTTTCTGTTTGTAGTATCGACCAATCAGGAGTCGGTACAGAGCAACAACAACCTCCTCAGTTTGCTCATCCATCTCTTTTCTCCTCCTTTCTCGCCTTATCTCTCTTTCCTCCTCCACCTTGTCCTTCTTCCCTATTTATTTATTCACATCCCATTATTTCTCCTCCTCCTGTCTCCTCTGATCCTTTCCACTTTTTCATTTATCTTCCTCCTCCTTTCTGCTTCACCTCCTCTGAACCTCCTCTTCTCCCCCTGTAGCATCCTCCCTTCACATCAGTTAGCTCCCTAATGTAGCGCTCCGTTAGCCCGCTAGCGGAGTGTTCACATCCACAGACAGGTTTCACATGGCATGGTCAGCTCGCTCCAGGCTAACGAGGGCTAACTGATTTTCCTAGAGGCACTCTGAGTTGGATAACGGTCTCTTTTTCACACACACACACTCACACACACACACGGTGGGTATTGTCATAGCTGTGTCACTCAGTGTCCGTCAGCGTCCTGCTCTCAGCGTGGTCAGTCAGCACAGATACTAGTTGGTGTTGACATGTCACACAACACTTGCAGAGCTCCACACCGGCAGCCACATCCAAATGATGCGACCGTGACACACGGCGCCGATTCTGATTCTTTCTGCAGCAGCGACTTCGTTATGATGTTCAGAGATTTACACCAAAGAGGAGCTTTGACATAGAAACTGGTCAAAGCTGCAAAACCACAGATTATAATGTGATTCATATTTTAATCTGAGAAGAAGAGAGAGTTGGAGAAAAGGTGGGAAAAAAAGCATAAGGTTTTTTGTTTTTTTTCCAGGATTAAGACTCCATCTCCCATGAGCACCATCACCCACCATCCTAAAAACATGACTTTCACCAAGGCGTGCATTTGTTTTCCGCTTTTTAAGACTTTTAGTAGCCATCTACATGTAGCACTGCTCACAGCCCAGTGCTCTGATACATGTCTGTAACGTTAGTGAATCCTGGTTGTGTCCTACCAGTGCTCATCTACCAACTCCAACCTCACCAAGCAGAGCAAACGTAACCTGGCTCTTCATTTTATTGATAGACTCTCAGGTTTGAACAGATGCAGAATAACTGCTGCATGTAGACAGGAATCAACATTAGCACAAACAGATTAACCCATGCATTAGCCTTTAGCTTGTGTTTTAGCCATGAGTATGTGTTATAGCCTATAGCTCATGTTTTAGCCTAGAGGTCATCTTTTAGCCTTGAGCTGGTGTTTGAGCCTTTAGCTGGTGTTTTAGCCTTTAGCTTGTGTTCTAGCCTTTAGCTGGTGTTTTAGCCTTTAGCTTGTGTTTAAGCCTTGAGCTGGTGTTTAAGCATTGAGCTTGTGTTTTAGCCTTTAAGCTGGTATTTAAGCCTGTAGCTTGTGTTTTAGCCTTGAGCTGATGTTTTACTCTGTAGCTCACATTTAAGCCTTTAGCTTGTGTTTTAGCCTTTAGCTTGTGTTTTAGCGTTTAGCAGGTGTTTAAGCCTTGGGCTGGTGTTTGAGTCTTAAGCTCATGTTTTAGCCTAGAGGTCATCTTTTAGCCTTGAGCTGGTGTTCTAGCCTTTAGCTGGTGTTTTAGCCTTCAGCTGGTGTTTAAGCCTTGAGCTTGTGTTTTAATGTATAACTTGTGTTTTAGCTTTGACCTGGTGTTTTAGCCTTTAGCTGGTGTTTAAGCCTTGAGCTGGTGTTTTAGCATTGAGCTCATGTTTTAGCCTAGAGGTCATCTTTTAGCCTTGAGCTGGTGTTTTAGCCTTTAGCTGGTGTTTTAGCCTTTAGCTTGTGTTTTAGCCTTGTGCTTGTGTTTTAATGTATAACTTGTGTTTTAGCTTTGACCTGGTGTTTTAGCCTTTAGCTGGTGTTTTAGCCTTGAGCTGGTGTTTTAGCCTTGAGCTGGTGTTTTAGCCTTGAGCTGGTGTTTTAGCCTTGAGCTGAAGCCTTGTGCTTGTGTTTTTGTGTATAACTTGTGTTTTAGCCTTGAGCTCATGTTTTAGCCTTTAGCTTGTACATTATCACTCTCCTGTTTAGCTTCCCTCCACTCCTCTGTCACTCTTCTGTCAGACAGTCCAGCTCATGTGTCCACCATTTCTAAATAAATTACAAAAATTGTTTTCAGTGTTTCTGTTTCAATAATCTCATTTTAAATGTGGGTTACAACCAGGTAAATATCTAGATATGAGACTTTTTCAAGTTCACTTAGAAAGTCCACACAGTCCCTTTAACAATAATGAACAGCAAAATAATAAGATGACTACACTTTTTTTTTTTCTTAAGTAAACTTTTGGGCTTTTAGGCCTTTAACCTGATAGAAGAGTGAAGGGATAAAGCAGAAAACAGGGTGAGAGTGAGGAGTGCTATGCGTGAGAGAGCCCAACCTAAACGTAACCCACACATCTTTTAATTTTTGTGAGTATCTCGTCTTAATGTAGATCAGCGGCTCCTGATTTTCATGTCACACTGTCCAACAAAAGAGCTCAAATCCATTTTTCTTTTAAGAGCATCTCTCCAAATCTTTTCCTCTTTCTGCACATTAAGGTGTATTTGAAACACAAAGAGGTGTTGGACCCTGCCTGTCCAACCATATTTTGTTTCTTATTTCACATTTTTCAGCGTCATTCAGTAAAAAAAGAAACTGTTCTGCCCCGTCCCCTCGGCTTCTGCCTCTGGCTCAGAAAGAAAATCGATGTATTTGCAGATCCAAAGACTCAAGCTGCTGTTTGTTTGGAAACATGCTGAAGCTAAATCTGCCTGCATCTTTGTTCTGTTTGCGTTTTCTAACAGCTCCGAACACTCAGCACTATAAACTAAATGACTTCCCGTCCCTCAGCCTGACGCTGCAGCCTGCACGCTGCGCTGGTTATTGAAGGTTATAAGTGACAGGCCTCCATGTTGGATGAGTGACAGGAAAATAAAGAGACAGTGATGTTTTCGCCTCGTCCTCCCTGACAAAACAAAAGCTTTTCACACTTGTCTTCCTTCGCTGGGAGCTAATCTAAAGCTCGGCCGCGGAGAGCTCAGGGATATTTATCTGCAGACTGTTTCACTGTTCACACGTGTGGATATTAAACAAAAGCTCACAGTGAGCGCTGAGCTTAGGAGGGTTTATCTC
>RPOG01003493.1:5713-21006 GCA_008086565.1 Thalassoma bifasciatum
AAGTCCTTCTAATATACGCCCAGAGCGCGCGCGTTTTCCCGGCGCACCAACCAGTAGAGAGGCTTCCAGCAGAGCAGCAGAGGGCGGCCCGAGCTCAGCTCCGCTCCACAGTCTCAACACGTTTCTGTCCAATGAGCAGCTGAGCTCGAGTCGGGGGCTCTGTCCCCCTCCTCTGCGGGGCTGAGCTCCAAGAGCGCTCTCCGGCCTATCACGAGCCGCAGCTCTGAAGCAGCGTCACCGTTTCACAGCCGCTGCTCCGCTTTAAGAGCAGCGCGGCTCCTCACTCTGACATAGTTTTTCTCAACTCAGAGGAAAAAGTTACCATGGCTCGTACCAAGCAGACTGCCCGTAAATCCACCGGAGGCAAAGCCCCCAGGAAGCAGCTGGCCACCAAGGCTGCCCGTAAGAGCGCCCCCGCCACCGGCGGCGTCAAGAAGCCTCACCGTTACAGGCCCGGTACCGTGGCTCTGAGGGAGATCCGTCGCTACCAGAAATCCACCGAGCTGCTCATCCGCAAGCTGCCCTTCCAGCGCCTTGTCCGAGAAATCGCTCAGGACTTCAAGACCGACCTGCGCTTCCAGAGCTCGGCTGTCATGGCTCTGCAGGAGGCCAGCGAGGCTTACCTGGTGGGGCTGTTCGAGGACACCAACCTCTGCGCCATCCACGCCAAGAGAGTCACCATCATGCCCAAAGACATACAGCTGGCCCGCCGCATCCGCGGAGAGAGAGCTTAGACTGTCTGCAGCTCCACAACAACACAACGGCTCTTTTAAGAGCCACCTCACTCACACAAAAGAGCTCACATCCACGTAAATTAAGGTCTTGTTTTATATATTTACATCACGAATAAATGAAAATGGGACCCAAACAAACCAACCAGCATCAAGAGTGCGAAACAAGATCAGCTTGGCTGGAAGGATCTGGCACAATCGTCAAAATTGCGCAGAGGTCTTTTAAACGTTCCCTCACTGATAAATCCGTCCTGCGCCAGGAATTGTTGGTGTCAGTGTTTCATACTAGAGGTGGTTTGATCGATTCTAATCATCAATATACCAGTATGTGAGAGCTGAAGCCAGAAGTGAAAACCACGCCCCCTGTCGGTAGGTGCAGGTAATGGTTCCTCTCTGTCAAAGGTCAGTTGTGTACAACTTGTGCCTCTTTGTCTGAATCCGAGTTGCAATTTGGCACGAGGGAAAGTTCGGGTGAATCCACTAGATGACTTGTTGTTAGCCAGGTTTCTAATGACCTTCTGTGAATTCAGATGAAGGGAAGCTGACTACTCATTGACCCTGACTGTTGTTGGCCTCGTAGACTTGCTCACCGATGAGGTGGACTACAAATAAGGATTTTCAACCATAAAACTGTACCTTTTAAAGCGGGGACACTCTTTCCCCAGGGTCTATTGAGACCTCAGGTGTTTTTAATAGACTGGTCTGCTAAAAATTTGCATTTAATCAACACCCAGTGCAAGTTATTTTGCACTGCTGCTCTTCATAATCAGTAAACAGCTGATTTCCTACATGATGTTCCTTTAATACGTTAATGTTTCTGTAATGGTTAATCTGCCATTATGTGTGAGCTGTTTTGTCCAAACATCTTAAATGCTAATATAATAACTGCTGCTATTCTCAAATATTCAGATCCACTGTTTTATAGCAAAGCTGGGGAGGATAAAGCATACGATTATATTCTGGTTGAAAAAAAGAAAAGGGTTCTACTTTCACTTATGAATGGAAACAGTGGTTTTAGTACTTGTGTGTTATTTTCATCATTTTTGACAACCTGCTTTTCCATGTTAAAGTATTGGTCTCAGTATTGTCAGCACTGATACTGGCGCTTTATTTACTTGGTAGTGGATCAATAGCAAATTTTGGAATATGGTGAACCACCAGTTCACACTCCAACGAGGAGCGAATTGACTCCTCGGCCAGTGTCTATGGGGCTTGGCTTATGGGGGGTGTACTGAAGCAGCCAAGGGAGATTTTTTCTGCATCAAATGGACAATCACCATGTCCCTATCAAACAAGGTGTGATGTATCAACGTGCAGACAAGACAGGCCAACATGCCAGTTCACACTCGATCAACAGGTTTATTATCACCTACAACCTTCAGCATTTATATGTGTTTCCTGAATCTTTGTTTGAATTTCTATCCATCAGTAAAGTTCAAACAAACTCTGATGATGGAATGAGTGACTGACTGAGTGATGTTTGTAAATGATGTAATTTTTTCTGAGATGT
This sequence comes from Thalassoma bifasciatum, assembly GCA_008086565.1. Lineage (NCBI taxonomy): Eukaryota > Metazoa > Chordata > Actinopteri > Labriformes > Labridae > Thalassoma > Thalassoma bifasciatum. The sequence goes on from RPOG01003493.1 coordinate 7,955, forward strand.
TATCTTTAAATTGTAACAACTAGATGAAGCATGTGTTGACTGGATGAGGAGTTGTTCCTCAGATACTATGTGATCCTCTTCAAATTTCCTAACACCTGCTTTAACTCACTTCACACACTTAAGCCTTTACCATCATAAGAGTTTTTGAGCCAGGGCTCAGACAAACCATCGGCTAATAGTTTCAGTTTATACTGGAGGAGACATTCTTGTTCAATCCAAGCAGAAACAGCTTCATGATGTTTATGTTTCTCTCTTCTCTCTCTGATCAAGTTGATGTTTCATGGGATGATCACACAGTAACATGTCAGGTTTGGTCTGTTTCTTTTTTCTTCAGCTTCATCCACATCAAGTTTAGTCAAAAGCATCACTCCATCTGTCTCCTTCTCCTCCTCTGAGAGTGCAGCTCTGCTGTCGCTGTCCCAGGTGCTGATTGACATCACTTCAAACTTGTTGTGTCAGCTGAATGAAAGCTCTTTAAAGAGTCACCTCACTCTACTACAGAGATGATTTCCACGCTGTGAGGATGTTCTCAAAGTCTTTGACACATACTGACCTGCAGCAGGCCATCCATTGGAGCATTAATGTGACTATAACATGTCATAATCATGACACTGCTTTTTATCCCTGTAACCCCAGCACAATGATGACTCAGCATTTTTTTCTTCTTGTTCCTCTTGATCTATGTGCTTCTGTTTTGATGGAAATCAAAGAGGTTTGAATCTGTAGGTGGTTTATGTATCACGTGTGCTCCTATGTGTCCATCTAGTGATTAGTTTTACCCTCAACAATGTTAAATTAAATGTGTTTTCATTTGTCATGTAAAAACAAGCTCAGTTAATTTCAAATGAAAGTGGAATAGATCCGGTAATACAGAGGAGTATTTGATTAATGCTGCAGTTTATGATTTCATAAGTAAATGTCAGGTAGGTGTTTAACTTAGATTCATGACACTCTTTAAAAATGTGTATTTTTGATTTATTCTTCATGTTCTCATTCATTCATCCGTGTGACAGTGGAAGGAAATGTTCCATGTGTATGCAGAGGACAAGGTGAGTAAAATAAATTAATTAATAACAGTCATGGACGAAATTATTGGCACCTCTAGAACTTTTTCAGAAAATAAACCATTTCTCCCAGAAATTTTTTAAATTGCAAATGTTTTTGGTATGAATGTGTTCATTCATTCATAATAATATATTATGTAACTCATACTCTGTAGGGGGTCTAAATGTGCTATATTTCGATACGGCTGATTCAATTTTTAGAGTTAATTGGTTCAAAATACATATAAAAGAAAAGGATTAATTATGGTTTCCTTATTTTCAAGAAGAGTGGAGGGGTTGAATTTTTTGTTGCAATGTAACTTTGGTGTTGGTCAGATTCCTGTCAATCTGTCTAATTTTCACAGGAAGCGCTCATATTTTGGTTGATGATGTATAAACACAATTTAACTTCACACAGATCTTTAACCTGGAACAACAAGACATTGTTCCTTAATAATTGGGCAGAAAACAGAATTCTGTTTGTTTCACAACAACTAAACAGTCATAAAATATGCTCAAAAAGCATCAAACAAAGAAAAGAATTCTGGTAGGGACTTATACAAAAAAGGGTTAACATCAAAAACAGCCCTGATATGGCTCGGCAACACACCACTTAATAAGTTCATATTACATATAGCTGTAACAGATGACTTCCATTTACAATTCAGCATGGATATCGACCATAGACTGTATAAAACATGGACGTAGTCTCAGTGACGTCACCCGTCTGTTACTGCAGCTCTATTTTGAGGCTAAATGACGGGCGCGGCCATATTGGAAATGGGACGAGTGACGAGTGCCCAAACTCACAGCCATTGGGCACCCGTCAGTCACGTGATCTGTGCTGTGGCTCTGATTGGGTAAGCTCTTAGTCCTAATATCTTCCAAACGGCCGAGTGAGAAAAAAATTCACCCCCCTCACAGTGTGTGCCGTTAGCAAAATTAGCGATCCAGATAGGAGACAGAGTTTGTACCAGGCTTTAAATACGCCGATTTCGGCTCTGAAAACGGCCTTTTTCCCGTCTGCTAATACAGTACTTCCGGTGCTTCTGGAGCCAGCCTCAAGCGGTCACTTGAGGAACAGCAGCTTTTTAGCACTTCCGTGTTGTCTCATTTTTTCAGACCGGAGGTTGCCGCTCGATATTGACCCACAAGTGGCTTCTTTCTTCAACCTGACTTTGGCCATGTAAGCATTAAAAACCTTGTCAGTGAGGAATTTCTGGTTGAGTTTTCTTTTTCACAAGTTTTCACCACCACTCTGATCATACTCTCTCCCTCAAAGTCTCCAGAGGAGACAGTGAACGGTCATCAAAAGTAGAAAGCATGTGAATTACTTCAAGTCTTTCTACCCGCTTCACGCTCAGGAAAGAGTATCACAGACTCATCATCGTGGCTGGAGAGACCAAACACTTTAGAAACACATTTCTCAAGTTAGAAACTATAGAAATGATCCCTGAAAGTATAGTCTTGACTTCTCACTGCTCATGTCACACTACTAGTATGACAGAGACAGCCTCTACTGTCATGGTGCAAACACCAAAAGCAAAACCATATTTATTTATACATAGTATGTACATAGTACATCACAATCGAGTGAGACATAAGGAGAACCTTGATTGCTTGTTGCACTTGTTGTATCACTAAATTAGTTAGAGTTAATCTCAGTTACCCAACGTCATACATCCAAAATAACAAAATGAAATGTTTACTTGGCTCAGAATCAGAGGGTTAAGAGGTACCAAAGAAAGTCTGGATGGAACTGTTACTAAAAATAATACTCTGACAAAAATTCCTTCAGCCAAAATCACTATGCACTCCAAAAATGAGTTATTATAGTATCATATTGTCCAAAACACAGTGAGAATTGATATGTCACTTGTTTGACTCCCTACTTTGAAAATAAACTTCTTAAAAAAAAGACATTGAACCTCCTTGGTTTGTATCACTAGACATGTTAGTTTTGTTTTCATTTCTACAGACCTGTCTATGGATATGCTGACTGAGTTTTTATTCTTCACAATTATTCAGCACCACTCTGATCATACTCTTTCCCTCAAAGTCTCCAGAGGAGACAGTGAACGGTCATCAAAAGTAGAAAGCATATGAATTACTTCAAGTCTTTCTACCCACTTCACGCTCAGGAAAGAGTATCACAGACTCATCATCGTGGCTGGCGAGACCAAACACTTTAGAAACACATTTCTCAAGTTAGAAACTATAGAAATGATCCCTGAAAGTATAGTCCTGACTTCTCACTGCTCATATCACACTTCTTGTATAGCTGCCAAATCTTCCACAGTGGTGGTGCTTGAACCAAAGCAAAGTAATTTCATGAAATTCAAAGTATGTACACTGTAAGGAATTGCTGTAAAAATACAGGGTATTTTGAACAGTAGTGTTCCGTTTTCCATGAATACAGTTGAATGCTGTAAATTCAAATGTCTTAACAGCAAACTTCAGTAAAATCTTACGGTACAAAGCAGTATTGTTGTTTTCATTATTTTATACAGCAAATACCGTAATCTTACAGTATAATACAGTATTTATTTTCTTTTTCAGTTAACTTTAAAGACTTGTTCTTGCGTCTGTTCCATACTTTTCATCTGAGCAAAACTAAAAATTAAACACAATTTTAAAATACTACGCCTGAACAATGGTGTTTTAATATGAGCTCAAGGAAACAATGACAAGAAGACAAATAATTAGTTTTCATCCGGACTCTTAACCTGAAAGCACCAAACTGGATGGAGCACTTGAAGAGGCACCACCTGCACTGTAAAGCTGGATTTTGTTCCAACTTGAACTTTTTAGTAGTCATTAAATACTATATAATGTTTTGTAAAAAGACGTTGTCATTACTAAATCAAACTAGTTGTTTGTGTTCATCAGTCGAAAGGTGCAATGCACTAATCATGTTCAGCAGAGTTAACTCAGTATATTGAGTTCTGTTAAAGGGGGAGGGGCTATAGAGACAATGTGTAGAAAGCACTGAAAAAATGAGTAGATATAATTGAATTGAACCTAATCCCATCACAGACTCATCACCATGGCTGGAGAGACCAAACACTTTAGAAACACATTTCTCAAGTTAAAAACTATAGAAATGATCCCTGAAAGTATAGTCTTGACTTTTCACTGACCCTATTTTGCACTACTTGTATGACAGACACAGCTTCTACTGTCATGGTGCGAAGATGTAACATGCATTATTGTGATTGTAAATGTCTGACAAAGTGAGTGCATATTACAGCACCATCCAGTGAGATAAAAAGAGTGCTTATTGAAAGTGTCAAATAACTAAATAATGCACAGGGATTCTCAGTTAGCCAACATCAAACATCAAAAATGAAAAAATGAAACTTATCAGACTCAGAAGAAGATGACTTGGCAGCAACAAGAAATGTTTAGGGAAGTGTCAAAAAGAAATCAAGAATTAATTTAATGTCAGTATGCACAAATTGGGAAAATTATTACCAGTTTCTTTATAATACATCATAGTGTATAAAAAACAAATGAAGAAGCACCACATAGTTAACTGACAGTGTTAAAACCCAAAATGTCAACTAATGGGGACTTCTAAGAGCCATGTACACTCGGTATTGGTTATGTTAATGGTTCTTTTTCTAGTTTCTCATCACAAGTTTTCACCACCACTCGGATCATACTCTCTCCCTCAAAGTCTCCAGAGGAGACAGTGAACAGTCATCAAAAGTAGAAAGCATGTGAATTACTTCAAGTCTTTCTACCCGCTTCACGCTCAGGAAAGAGTATCACAGACTCATCATCGTGGTTGGTGAGACCAAACACTTTAGAAACACATTTCTCAAGTTAGAAACTATAGAAATGATCCCTGAAAGTATAGTCTTGACTTCTCACTGCTCCTGTCACACTACTAGTATGACAGACACAGCCTCTACTGTCATGGTGCTAACATGACATGTAAAACAATATATACGTGAATGTCTGGTAAGGTATTTTGTGTTCATATGACATCACAATTAAGTAAGATATAAAGAAAAATGGACTGTTATATATAAAAACATAAAATTACTAAAAAAAGGTCGAATAAATCTCAGTTAAAAGCCAGAGTTGAGGGAAGAAGAAAAAAAACAATCTAACTGTACATAGCATTAATTTTATGAAAATTGATGATACGAAAAAAAAAGGAAATAGTTCCTACGAATTTTACAACATTCCCAGAAACATTTTTTTAAATAGTTTATGTTAACCCCTTTTGATAATATGGATTAGGCTTCAGGCAATATCGCTGAGCGATCAGAAGCTGTTCACTGTTTCCTATCAAACGACATTAATTAAACCAAAGTGACACAATGAAACTCTTATAAGGCTCAGAAGAAGAGGATAAATCAACATCACATAATGCTGAGAGAAACCTCTTTTAACACTGATTAACTATTCCCTTTAAGGTACATACTCAGTATTGATTATGTTGTTTCTTAATTTCCCTAAAACAATTATTCAGCACCACTCTGATCATACTCTTTCCCTCAAAGTCTCCAGAGGAGACAGTGAACGGTCATCAAAAGTAGAAAGCATGTGAATTACTTCAAGTCTTTCTACCCGCTTCACGCTCAGGAAAGAGTATCACAGACTCATCATCGTGGCTGGAGAGACCAAACACTTTAGAAACACATTTCTCAAGTTAGAAACTATAGAAATGATCCCTGAAAGTATAGTCTTGACTTCTCACTGCTCACCTCACAATACTTGTATGACAGACACAGCCTCTACTGTCATGGTGCAAACCTGAAACAGGCAAAACAGCATGTTTACTGAGAGAAAGCAAACTTTTAGATTGCTTGAATGTTGTATAATGGAGATAAATGAACATACAACACAACATGTAATTATTGTGGTTTCATTTATTGTGGTTGACTATTTTCATTCCTTGAGGTATTTCCCAGCCATGAGAGATAACTTACAAATACGAGTTATAGGGTTTAACAATACAGTCAATTTATTTCTTTTTGATTCAAAGACATCTCAAATCATTCCAGTCTGTGGAATTATTAGTTTTAGTTTTGTGCACAATATCAAGCAGTTCTTTCTCATCCACTGATTTTATAAAGATTGAGTTTGAATTAATCTCAGTGATGCTGGAATTAACTATAAAAATAAACTTATTTGCTAAATATTCCCCCTACATCAACAAAAGATTATTGGACTGATTTGCTATTTGTTCGTTTTAATTTTCTTTTACATCACTGGCAAAAAAAATGATTTGGGTAGTGTCTTTTTCCTTTCTCATTTTTAATGATTTCATTTAAAACTCTCCATATACTTTAATCAGACTTATTTATTTCAAGTAACTTTCTATCATAAGTTTATTTCTTGCTTTGGAGAATTGCAAAGTGACTTAGCAGAACAACGATTGGACAGAAGCTCTGACTCTCCATACATGTCTAATAATAATCTACAGCTATGTGCAACAAAACAGAAAAACCAACTTTTTTGTCAAACATTAAATATACATTGTTATAATCATATGATCATGAGCAACATCAAACCAGTGTTTTTTTTTTTTTTGTTTGTTTGTTTTTTGTCTTTTTTTTGTCTTTTTTCATAACTAAACCCCGGCCATAAGTGGGGCTAATTGTTGCCCATTTAATGATGACAAAAGAAGTCTCCTTCCAGTTTATGTACATTAAAGTGCTGAACCTTATTTTCATATTGATGCTGCTGAATAATTTTGATCAGAAAATGACTGAATATGGCCCAGTGGCCTACAGTTGGATGTCCATGCACACACCCCATCAGGGATCTCCATATTGTGAGTAATGAGCCCGTTGCCTCCTTGCCCAGTCATGTGAGGCGTGGCTTGTAGGAAACATGTTTGTATAAAATTGGGTGTATGAGGTGTGGCTTGTAGGAAACATGTTTGTATAAAATTGGGTGTATGAGGCATGGCTTGTATGCAGTGTAGGTTAGCTGGAATTCGGTAAGTATGAGGCCTGGAAAAAATAGGCCTGGCATGAAGGGAGCAGGTTTGTATATGGTGTGATATGTCAGAAGCATGTATGTGTGCACTTTGTATAGTCAGGGCCTGGTTTGTAGCAGGTGCTTTTGTATGGGGCCTGGTTTGTAGGAACCATGTTTGTATTGGGTTTGGCTTGTAGGATGCTTGTTTGTGCGGGACATTGTTTTGTAAAGAGCATTTTTACATGGTGCATGGCTCGTATTGACCATGTGTTTCTGGGGCGTGGTTAAAGGGAGCAGGTTCATATGGGGCATGGTTTGTAGGACACATGTTCTTCATCCACATCAAGTTTAGTCAGAAGCATCACTCCATCTGTCTCCTTCTCCTCCTCTGAGAGTGCAGCTCTGCTGTCGCTGTCCCAGGTGCTGAATGACATCACTTCAAACTTGTTGTGTCAGCTGAATGAAAGCTCTTTAAAGAGTCACCTCACTCTACTACAGAGATGATTTCCACTCTGTGAGGATGTTCTCAAAGTCTTTGACACATACTGACCTGCAGCAGGCCATCCATTGGAGCATTAATGTGACTATAACATGTCATAATCATGACACTGCTGTTTATCCCTGTAACCCCAGCACAATGATGACTGACTCAGCATTTTTTTCTTGTTTCTCTTGATCTATGTGCTTCTGTTTTTGATGACATTCAAAGGGGTTTGAATCTGTGGATGGTTTATGTATCATGTGTGCTCCTGTGTGTCCATCTAGTGATTAGTTTTATCCTCAACAATGACATATTAAATGTGTTGTGGCTTGTCATGTGAAAACAAGCTCAGTTAATTTTAAATGAAAATGGAATAGATCCAGTTATATAGAGGGGTAGTTGAGTAAAAGGTGAGGAAATGAAGAAAAAGAAAAGTCAAGAAGGTTGAACAGTGTGCAAAGAAAGAAAGTGTGAATGAGTGAAATAGTAAAAAGTGAAGAAAGAGGAGAGTGACGCAACAGACAGTAACCACTGGAAAGTAACACAGGATGAGAACTCAAGCTCAAATAGTGATATCTAGAGAAAAGAAATATGTAAATGGTTGTGAGATCAATAAATGGTGTGTAAATAACACAAAGTCTAGTCAGAAGTTCAATGTGTGAATGGAGCCTGTGAGTCCAAGGTTACAAAAGTATGAGCTAAGTTTTGTGAGTTTGAGTGGATAACAGATGACCAGCAGCTTTCAGCTGAAGGTAAAAGGAGGGAAATGAAACACAAGAAGAAGGAGAGGATGTGTTTGACAGAGCTGTGGATCCATAAAGGTGTTTGAAGTTGGATGGAGGACTTTGGAAAATCTTCAAAATGCCCAAACAGTAAGAACATGTGTGTCCTGTGTGTGGTTGGTGGGCTTGGTGTTTTTCATGGTATTCAAAAATGTCCCTAAGCTCATCCCCAGGTATAAAGCTGCTGATGTTCTTTTTCTGTTTCCTGAATTTTCCATTTTCCACTGGCATTAATTTGGGATTAGAGCCAGTGTTTCATTGACATTACTGCAGGGAGTAGAATAAGCACTAAAAGTACATTTTGACTTTATGTATGTATGTATGTATGTATGTATGTATGTATGAATGTATGTATGTATGTATGTATGTATTTGGCAACAATTGTCCAGATTGAAAAAGCTTTTGATAAGATATGACATAATGGACTCATCTACAGACTCATCGACAATAACCTCAAACTTCCCAAACCCACCCAGTCCATTATTTCCTTCACACCACAAGCTGGTGTTCCCCAAGCTTCCGTCCTCAGCCCCCTCCTCTTCCTCATTTACTTCTCCGTCATGTATTATCCTCCACCCACCATAGCCAAAGTTTCTCAGTTTGCAGACGACCTTTGTTACTGGACCACCTCAAAATCCCCACAGCTTGCTGCTTCCAAACTGCAACACTACATCAGTGAAGTACAAGAATGGACCAACCTCTGGAGAATCACACTTTACCCCATAAAAACCCAATCGGTCATTTTCACCAGAAATCATCACCTACAGTCAACCCACATCAACCTCATACTCCACAACCAGAAGATCAACCTCAGCAAAGAAGCAACTTTTCTTGGCGTCACCTTCCAAAGCAGCATGACCAGGACCAAACACATCAATAACCTGGAACACACAGCAAACAATAGACTCAACCACCTCAAAGCCCTCTGCAGAAAGCATGGTGCTTCACCCTTCACTGTCATCAAAGTTGATTTATTTGAATACTCCGTCCCCGCCTGGATCACAGTCTCCAACTATCAACTCCACTACTGCAGTTAATTCAAAACAAAGCTCTCAGACTCGCCCAAAGACTCTCTGCATATATAAACAACCACTACATACACTCATAGCTGGCATCAAAACAATCAAACAACGTCACCAAACAAGAGCCCAAAAGTATCTATCATCTGCCAAAAACAACCCCGCCCTCAGGAAAACCATTCAGGAAGCACATCCAAGTTTACAAACCCCTCTGTCCTACATCCTGCAGCTCAACCAAGACCCCCAGACACCCAACCCACCGTGACCACCAAACCCCACCGTGAAACTGCTGTTGTTCTCTTTCTCACACTAATTGCTTCACTTAGTTGTGTTTCTACAATTTTCGATCTCCCCGAATGGCATTAATTTGGGATTGGACACAGCGTTTCACTGAGAAATTACTGAATGTAGTAGATTTAACACTAAAAGTACATTTTCACTTCTTTTTTTATTCAGCAAACCTGCACCGTTTTGAGTTTCAGCACCGCGGACAGCGATCATGATCTATTCACAGCTGCGAGTGATTGGGAGGGGGCGACGGGTCGCAGACACCATTGCATGGTTGGGGGTCGCAACTGGAAAGGTTAAGAACCACAGCTTTGGTCAAAGGCATCAGGAGTGAACGTAGTTCGGCAGAGGGCGCTGATCTATGAGGAGAAACAAAACCCACACAGAGCAACAAAAGGAAGAGGAGGAAGAAGAAAGGCGCTGCCTCTGAGCACTGCTACGTCCTCATGCAGTCTTTAAACCTCTGGACAGTCTGAACAGCTTCACATTCTGCTTTATCAAGCTGATCAGCGAAAATGAGCGGAAGAGGCAAAGGAGGAAAAGGACTGGGTAAAGGAGGCGCCAAGCGTCACCGCAAAGTCCTCNCTATCCGCCGTCTGGCTCGCCGTGGCGGAGTCAAGCGTATCTCCGGTCTCATCTATGAGGAGACTCGCGGTGTCCTCAAGGTTTTCCTGGAGAACGTCATCCGTGATGCCGTCACCTACACCGAGCACGCCAAGAGGAAGACCGTGACCGCCATGGACGTGGTTTACGCTCTCAAGAGACAGGGACGCACCCTCTACGGATTCGGAGGTTAAGCTGCTGTCTGTGTGCGCTCGAAAACACCCAAAGGTCCTTTTCAGGGCCACCCACTGCCATCCTCTGAAGAGTTACATTCACATGCTTCTCATCTGTTGTGTGACGGTCATGTCTGACAGACATCATCAATTAAAAAACGTTGAATAGTTTCGTTTATTAAGTATAAACTGAGAATGTTGTCTCAGTGGTCTTTGTATGTGCGTAAAATTCATCAAACGCATGGAGCAGACTGGTCTGTTTGACCTGCACGTGTTTCCTAACAGTTTAACTATTATGCCAGAATGAGAACCTCGGGCCAGACCTGCAAGACGACCTAACAGGAAATTATTGAAAAAAAAAAGGATAACTGTGTTTAAAATCTTGTCAACTTGCAAAATTTGTTTCTCAACTTGTAGAGTAATCTAAAATTTCCATCACAGATAATCTTATGCTGGCATTAGATCTAAGTAAATTTACTGATTTAAATAAGCTCAAAGTTTATATTTATTTATAGATTTAGACAGTTGTGTTTTTGATGGAGTTGTTGGATAATTATAAATCAGTCTGCGCAGGTGTGTTCATCTCCTTTATTCTGTTCTGGGTGACTGGCTGGTATGAAAATGGTTTTGACCGTGATTAACATTGAGAATGCTAGAAATGGATTTAAGTTTTACCTTGTCGGATTTTTGTTTTTGTACAGAAAATGGAATCTGCTTCCCTCAAAATAAATCTGACATTAAATGTATCCGTAAGTAATGTGGAATCATTATATTATTTATTTATTTGTTAATGAAAGTGGACGCGCGCCAGGGCCAGGGAAGCCTGTGTCTGTCAAGTGACTTAGAATTTGTTTATTTGTGGAGAATCTGGCACTACAACCTTCTTTTTCTTCTTGGAGCCACAATTCAGCTCTGTACCTGTTTGTGCGGCATGGAAAGTTCCTGTGGGCTCGCTTTGAAAACCAGAGCCTTTATTTTTTATTTTTTTCTTTGTTATTGTTGTGTAAAAAAAAATCACTTTCTATTCGTGGTTCGTCTGGACTCCTGTTTTGTTTCATCTGATCCATAATTGAGACAAAAACATGTACAACTGCTTAACTGTGGCCTGAAGGACTGGACCCAAACAATTTTCATGATGTTATTGTTCCTAAAGAAATACTTTTTAGGATTAAATGAATGAATGAATGAATGAATGAATAAATAAATAAAAACAAAAAAGATTGATAAATTTTATGACTGTGACAACAACAGTTGGAATAACAATTCGATTATACATGAATGTTTTGCAATAGTTCAAAGAGACTTTTTATCAGTAATTAAATAACAATAAACCACAGCTTTACTTTCGTTAAGCACTTTTAAATATTTTATTGCTTACATTAAATGACATTAAAAAAACGGATCAGTTCCTGCTCTTTATATTCTAGGACCATAAAATGATCAGATCAGGCTTAAAAACAATCAATAAAATGTTTCTTTTTGTGTTCACAATGTTTGCCTAAAAAAATGCCTATTTCATTAAATAAACAGAAATATGTTCGAATGGATGCATGATGACATAGGCACTCAGAAGTATAAATGATTCACTAAAATAATTCATGTCTAACTGTGATTATGTGAAGAGTGATCTTCTGTCACAGTGAGAAACTGTACAGGCCTCAGCCTTTATCAGTGTGTTACGACGCAGGAGTTTTTGGACCATAAACCTTATTTCGTACCGGACCTCTACTCAAAATCCTGAAACACAGAGGTCTATTTGAACAGGTACTTGTCTTAAAGTTGATGTATTAGTGCTGTGATGATTTTACAAGGTTTTATTAAAGAAAGAAGAAAGACAAGTCGATGAGCAGCTGCTATCAGCATGATAAATCTGTGATATTTGGAGTCTCCCTGAACAAAAGCACAACAACCTGAGAGCTAAACATGAATTCACTGTGAAGAGGAAAAGCTCGAGTATCTCCTGCTTTTCAAATCAACCCTCAGATCTTTCTGAAAACTTAGTCTGGAGCATTTTTCTGAGGAAGAGAAAACACAAGTTTCACAATTTTCAGGCGGCTCAGACAAGTTGCTGCTTGTTGAGTCTCTACGGCTCTCATGTGTGATTTAAGGACAGTGTCCTGCGCAGGAATTAGCACAACTCGAGAGAGAGAACAGTATCTGTACGTCGCCTGTCGCGCTCACACTGAACAATGGCAGAAGTAGCTCCAGCTCCCGCCGCCCCTGCTCCGGCCAAAGCGGCCAAGAAGAAAAGCAGCAAGCCCGCGAAGAGCGGCCCCAGCGTCCGCGAGCTCATCGTCAAAGCCGTGGCTGCCTCCAAGGAGCGCAGCGGCGTGTCGCTGGCTGCTCTCAAGAAGGCTCTGGCTGCCGGAGGATACGATGTGGACAAGAATAAGGCCCGCGTCAAGACCGCAGTCAAGAGCCTGGTGGCCAAGGGAACTCTGCTCCAGACCAAAGGAACCGGAGCCTCAGGATCCTTCAAGATCAACAAGAAAGAAGCAGAGAAGAAGGTCAAGAAGCCCGCAAAGAAAGCCGCTCCTAAAGCCAAGAAGCCCGCGGCCAAGAAAGCAGCAGCGGCCAAGAAGCCCAAGGCAGCAAAGAAGGCAGCAACTCCCAAGAAGGCAAAGAAACCTGCAGCGGCCAAGAAAGCCGCCACAAAGAGCCCCAAGAAGGCTGCAAAGACTCCCAAGAAGGCTCCCAACAAGACCAAGAGCCCCAAGAAGGTG
>RPOG01003493.1:21916-36004 GCA_008086565.1 Thalassoma bifasciatum
GGGGTCCCATAATTGCTCGTCAAAGAAGGGTAAGTCAGAAGAATTATGCGTCGCTGGTGCACCTGCACCAACAGATGAGGCGAACACTTACTGAGCCACGATGAGATCATATAAGTCGATCTGAACTATGCTCATATAAACAAGATCCCTTATGAATAACCACTCAGTGAAATAGGATTCATTCCTAAATTGTGGAAGGGAAAAGAACAAGATCGTAATGCCCAGACGTTCCCATAAACTGCAGACGTAAATAAATGTTTCTTTGGGCGGACACTGACGGTGTGCTGGTGTGTTCAAACTAAAGGACCATCAGAACAAATATAAAATATAAATAATAGATAATATAAAAGAACCACAGCCACGGAAAAAGATTGACCAGATGTAAACCTTTTTTTTTTTACATATTCATGAAAAGAAAAGAACAATGTCATCACATACAGGAAAATAAACTAGTTTATCCATGTGTGTGGGCGCTTGTGTTCAGGTGAGCGCGTGCGTAACAGTTCACATACAACGATGATGGGTCTGAATCTGGGGACGTTTGTAGAATTTATCAATCCGAATTAAGTCAAATCAGATGAAGAATTAACAAATTTTACAAGGTCTCTGTCAAAGAAAGAAACCTCTTCCAAATTCTTCTGCTTATTCTGAAAGCGTCACAGATGATTTCCTCTTTTCAAACACTTATAAAAATCCAGATAGTGTTTCAGATCCTGCTCTCGACTCCTGCTTTCACTGGAATCATGAAACGGGGACAATCAGTGGGTCAGGACGCACCGACAACCATTACGCACAGCGCGTGGATAAAGCGGGAATCGGTCAGAGATTTCAGACAAAGCCTGACCCCCCTCTGTGTTCAGTCTCCAGTCCTAACACTAACTCAGCCAATCCTGCAGCAGCTACAGCACAGCTTTGTTTGTGTGGAGCTCCTTTAAGCCAAGCAGCCCCAACAGAGACTCTTCACATTTCTCTGAGACTCTAAGTCTGCAGCCTGGTATCATGCCTGAGACAGTGAAAGCGCCCAAGAAGGGCTCCAAGAAAGCCGTGTCTAAAGCCACCAAGAGCGGCAAGAAGAGGAGGAGGACCAGGAAGGAGAGCTACGCCATCTACGTGTACAAGGTCCTGAAGCAGGTCCACCCCGACACCGGGATCTCCTCTAAGGCCATGGGCATCATGAACTCGTTCGTGAGCGACATCTTCGAGCGCATCGCCGGTGAGGCCTCTCGTCTGGCTCACTACAACAAGCGCTCCACCATCACCTCCAGGGAGATCCAGACCGCCGTCCGCCTGCTGCTGCCCGGTGAGCTGGCCAAGCACGCCGTGTCTGAGGGAACCAAGGCTGTGACCAAGTACACCAGCTCCAAGTAAAGAGCTCTGCTCTCAACACAAACCAACGGCTCTTTTAAGAGCCACCCACCAACAACTAAAGCCAATACTTTCCTGATTTAAAGCATCATTATATAGTGATCTTTTCAGACATGATCCGGATGAAATGTGGTACGTGCCTGTAGCAATCAGAGATTCGTCTTGAATTGTGAAGAGAAAAGAAAGATAAACTGCTTTGCGTGCAAGCTGCTATCATGTGTACCGCATTTAACAGACCTACTATATGTGGCAGAGCTTGCTGTAATTTTTATTGCATTCCCTCGCACTTGACCAGTTCAATGCATCCAGCTATTTCGCTTTTTCCAGACATAGGGTTGTCCCTGTAAAATGTGTTAGAAATCAACAATAGCATCAGCATATTGGAACATTTTTGACTTTTTTTTACCTTGTTTTGTCATTGATTTTTATTCATTTTATTCATGCATCATCAGTCGCAGAGCTCCTCTCATCCTGCAGATAAGAATATTTGAATTTTAGCGCCAGAAAAAAGGGGGACAAAAGACGCGGGAAATGACGGACCCGGCAACTGTTGAATAAGAATGAGGTGAATTACATTTGCCCATAGTCAGAGACTCCTTCCTAACTCGACATGAAGTCTCTGCTCTTTTATCTTTAAAAGCTGCATCAATAAATCATCATGCCTCTCTTCAACTGATTGACACAACAACGTCTTTTTATTTAGAGAGAATTGATACAAAGGTTTTTAATTGTTGATCAGCAAATGTGTCAGCAGCCACTAAGGTCACCTCGTCCTGTAGACAGAAATAATACTGAATACCACAGACAGAAAAAGGGAGAAAAATTAGTGCGGTAAAAGAAAGGACCTGGCAACCCTGCTGTGTAGGATCAGACTCAGTCAGTGTGAGGAGTGTGTGGCATCATGGTTTATTAATATTTTTATCACACATAAAAAGTGTCTATAACCCACTGCAAAAAAGTTATCATTGTAACCCCCCTTAAAACTGCTGTTTCTTTATTATTATTATTATTATTATTATTATTATTATTATTATTACTATTATCAGTAGTAGTCATAGTTGTGTCATCTCACCCATTAGTTTTACAAGGAACGATTACATAATAAAAATGGTTAGTACATGTTTGTGTCTGAACTCTGGCTCAGAGGAAACAACACAGGAGATCAAACGAAACTCTGCTAAAAAGTGATTTATTTCACATGAACAACAGAAATAAAAGGAAGAGGAGCTCTAGTTTTGATAGCGAGGCAACAGGTGCCAGAAGATCCTCACGGACAGGTACAGCGCTGAGGAAAGGGGAAACACGTTGTTCGGTCTGCTATTTGCGTTTGATCAATTTAATTAGAATCAAAGAAAGATACTGGAGTCAAAACTAAAATATTTTTACTTCCAAGTTGTAATTATTCATACTGTCTCTCAACCATTATTCTTATTCAATGCATAAAAAGAATGTAACTCTTCAGAGGATGGCAGTGGGTGGCCCTGAAAAGGACCTTTGGGTGTTTTCGAGCGCACACAGACAGCAGCTTAACCTCCGAATCCGTAGAGGGTGCGTCCCTGTCTCTTGAGAGCGTAAACCACGTCCATGGCGGTCACGGTCTTCCTCTTGGCGTGCTCGGTGTAGGTGACGGCATCACGGATGACGTTCTCCAGGAAAACCTTGAGGACACCGCGAGTCTCCTCATAGATGAGACCGGAGATACGCTTGACTCCGCCACGGCGAGCCAGACGGCGGATAGCGGGCTTGGTGATGCCCTGGATGTTATCACGGAGGACTTTGCGGTGACGCTTGGCGCCTCCTTTACCCAGTCCTTTTCCTCCTTTGCCTCTTCCGCTCATTTTCACTGATCAGCTTGATAAACAAGAATGTGAAGCTGTTCAGACTGTCCAGAGGTTTAAAGACTGCATGAGGACCATCGTCACGAGTCTCCGTCGCGGAAAGAAGAAGGAGGAGAAGGAAAACAACGAGACACACCCAAAACAAAGAGGAGTATCTAGTCGCGGGAGACGGCTTGATGCAAGTGAGGACTAAGTCTCTGATTTTCTGGTCTATGTCGTTTCATTCAAGACCGGTTGAAAGTTGCGCGTTCACAGTTTTGCGCTGTCGGATCTTCAAAAGTTTCTGAGCAGAGTTTCAAAATGTAAAAAGAAGAAACGGGAGTGAGACAAAACATATGGCGGGGGCATTTTTTTGAAAAGCACAAATAAAATAAAGCAATTCCCCGGCTGACGAGAAGTTTAACAACCACCTTCCCTGATCATTAACAACAGAAATGTAGTGAGTGGACAGTTACTGATTCTCTTGAATCCACCTTGAAATGAAAAAAGAGCAGCTCCATTTTAAAGAAAGCCCACCAGCTTCTACTTCTGCAAACCTGGACTCACAGACATTCACACATTAAACTTTCCACAAGACTTTATTTACACATTATCCAGTGATCTCAAAATCATTTCCATTATTTTCTCGGTATCACAATTGACCTTAAGCTCTTATCCTGTTACTTTGCTGTTCTTATTGTCTGCTTTGCTCTCCTCCTCCCTCGTTCTTCACTTTATACTTTTTCACACCTTCTTTGCACTCTCTTCTCTTCTCCTTCTTCACTCCAACCTCTTCACTTTTCTCTGTTTTCCTCACTTTTTGAAGCTTATTTTCTCAACATTCCCAATGACTGCTTTGAACAACTATTTTTTCTTTTTTCTTTTTTTTCTCCATTTGTCCCACATTTTTAGTTTGTTCACCCTATGTTGCTTTACTCAACTCTCCCCTCATTCTTAGCATTTTAATTTTTCACTTCTTCCTCACGCTCCTCATTCACACATTCTTTCTTCACACTCATTCTCTTTCTCCTTCTTCCACTTCAGCATTTCAAAGCATTTGACAAAATACACAATTTCTCCCAGAAATTATTGCAATTACAAATGTTTTCGGTATGAATGTGTTTATTTCCATGATGTGCATTGACACAATTTTACACAAAACACACACATCGGGCCGGTCATAACTGTTAGCACTTTTTTAGAACTTTGGGTAAATCATTTAATATCAAGCAGGTGATGCTTGTTTAAACTCACCTGTGGTGAGTAACAGGTGCTGGTAATATAGAAATCACAGAATGCAACACAGTATAGTTTGAATGGTGGATAAACATCCTCAGTTAACTTCCACACAAAGTCAAGCTGTCCTGCAAACTCAGGGAGCAGAAGAGTCAGCTCTGACCATACGTCATCATCTGACACTCTTCTTCACGAATACCGTCCTCTGGTTCCTCTTGGGGTGACGACTGATTCTCTGTATTCTCGCAAAACACCTGTCAACTCTGATTTCATCTCTAAAAACACTTTCATTCAGTAAGTTGACACATGTCCTTTGTCTTACTCCAGATGTTTCTTGCACTACCTCCAAGTTACTACAAAACACAAAAATACGACGGAGTGGCACTGGGGGCCTTGACAGTGTGACAGGAGTCATGAAATCTGGAGATTATCAAAATCTTTTGGGCTGTAATGTGTCAGAAAGCTGGGTCTGTGTCAGAGGTCATGGGTTCCAGCGGGACAATGACCCAAAAAATACCTCAAACAGCACCAAGAAATGGTCAGAGACAAAACGCTGGAACATTTTAAAGTTCATTTTTTTCAATAATTTTGCATCTAACACAATGTTGAGTCAACTTTTATAGAAAAGGCAGCTGAGGTCTTCAGTCGACCTCTTGCTGCTGCCTGACTGCTGGTGAGTAGGATGGCTTGTAATCTTTTTCATTATTGCTGGGGTTCAGACTGATTTCAGGAGTAGGTTATTTGTGTTTCAGATGTTAGACCTGCCTCTGTTTCTGCCCCCTCACTTTGGTTGTTTTGTCTCTTTACTCCTCAGTTAGAATCATTCTGTTCTTAGTTCACCCCTATTAACTCTGTCTCTTCTGTTATAAGTTAGTTTTCTTTGCAGTGTCCTTTGTTTCTTTTCTCCTCAGTAATTGGTTTAGTTTATTCACCAACTGGGTTTGCTGTTTCTTTTGTTGTTTAACTATTCTGTTTTCTTACAGAAAATGAGCCCAATAGTTTGCAAGGCTGGGCACCAGGGTGAGGGCCCTCCACCTTTAGCATCTGTTTGACACTGGGTCACAAAAGGCTGCACCTGTTTGTGGTGAAATTTGTGGTGAGGTTTGAGTGTGTGTGTGTGTGTGTGTGTGTGTGTGTGTGTGTGTGTGTGTGTGTGTGTGTGTGTGTGCACGTGTGTGTGCACGTGTGTGTGTGTGCACATGCATGAGTCCCTGCACCGTTGTTCACTTGGTGAGGACTGCACCTGCCGTGAGAAGATGCGCTGACAATACGGCGGCATTAACCAGGCTTAACCGTACAATGGTGTCCGCGATATATTTTAATGTGTGTGTGTGTGTGCAGTTGTGCCCAAAAGTTTAGACCTCCCAGCAGAAATATTTTTGGCCTTGTCTAAGAAAATATGAATGATAACACAAAAACCTTTCCACTCATGGTTAGTGGCTGGGGAAAGACAGTTATTAACAAACAACTGTGTTTACTCTTTTTAAATCATAATGACATCAGGAAGTCACAAAATGACCCTGTTTACAAAATGTACACACTCCAGTTTTTAATACCTTTTATTTCCCCCTTTATCAGTGACAAATACAGAAACACATAGATCAACAGAAAAAAAGGAAAAAATGCTGAGTCAATCATCATTGTGCTGGAGTTTGAGGGATAAATAGCAGCGTCATGATTATGACATGTTATAGTCACATTTTACGAGGTTACCTACCGGACGACGTCCAGTCATACACAGTTTCTGAAACTCTTGTAGGAGTGTCTCACCTTTAGTAGAGACATCATCTCACTCCACTGAGAAATTTCTCGAAAGTAAGTCGACTGTGTTGTTCAAACTTCACTACAGTAAGTGCACGACCCTGTCGCTGTCGTCTCGACGTGAGAGTCTCCTCCTCTTTCTGTCTACCTCACTACGAAGACTGATTTGAACTACACCTACTTCTTGTACACAGGATGTTTGGTACGGGGTATACTTGGACGAGGGAACTTGGTGTGGGGTCTTTGTGTACCAGTTATGCTCGGTACGTGGTACATTTTTACGAGAAATGTTTTGTTCCCAACAAGCCAAACCCAATACAAACATGGTTCCTACAAACCAGGCCCCATACAAAAGCACTTGCTACAAACCAGGCCCTAACTATACAAAGTGCACACATACATGCTTCTGACATATCACACCATATACAAACCTGCTCCCTTCATGCCAGGCCTATTTTTTCCAGGCCTCATACTTACCAAATTCAATCTATCCTATACTGCACACATGCCACGCCTCATACACCCAATTTTATACAAACATGTTTCCTACAAGCCACACCTCACATGACTGGACAAGGAGGCAACGGGCTCATTACTCACAATATGGAGATCCCTGATGGGGTGTGTGCATGGACATCCAACTGTAGGCCACTGGGTCATATTCAGTCATTTTCTGATCAAAATTATTCAGCAGCATAGATTTAAAAAATAAGGTTCAGCACTTTAATGTATATAAACTGGAAGGAGATGTATTATGTCATCAGTAAATGGGTAACAATTAGTCCCACTTATGGCCGGGGTTTAATGATGAAAAAAAGAAAAAACAACACCAAAAAAACTGAAAAAATAAAAAAACATAATCACTGGTTTGATGTTGCTCACAGGGTATTAGGTGAATAAAACCAATGGCAGACAGGTATTTAACACATCCATAATCAAAGGGATCTAAAAACACAGAGCACGTGGAGTCTATCTGTGCACAGTAGGTTTATACTGATATTAAAGATACAATTTATATGTAATTTCTAACAAAAAAGTTGGTGTTTCTGTTCTGTTGCACCTAGACGTAGATTATGATTAGACATGTATGGAGAGTCAGAGGTTTTTTTCCAATTGTTGTTCTGCTCAGCCACTTTGCAATTCTCCAAAGTATGCAAAAAATGTATTATAGTAAATTACTTGAAATAAATAAGTCTGATATAAGTACATGGAGAGTTTTAAATGAAATCATTGTTTCAGTGTTTTAAAAGCAAATGAAAATGAACAAATAGCAAATCAGTCCATTAAATCTTTTGTTGATGTAGGGGGAGAATTTAGCAAATAAGTTTATTTTTATAGATAATACCAGCATCGTTGAGATAAATTCAATCTCAATCTTTAAAAAATCAATGGATGAGAAAGAACTGCTTGATATTGTGCACAAAACTAAAACTAAAAATTCCACAGACTGGAATGATTTGAGATGTCTTTGATTCAAAAAGAAATTAATTGATTGTGTTGTTAAACCCTATAACTCTTATTTTTAAGTCATCTCTCATGGCTGGGAAATCCCTCAAGGAATGAAAGTCATTCAAGTTAAAATCAGGTGATAAACACGTTTCCCAACTATCAGCCCATTTCTTTCTTATCACAATTTTCTAAAATTTTAGAGGGAAAAAAGTATTTGCTAAAAAGGCTAAATGACTTTTTTTTTTCCAAACATAATATACTTTGTGAACAACAAAATGGATTTGGAAAAGAAAAAAACAAAAAAAACCCAGATCCACATCACTTGCACTCATAGATTTCACTGAACAAATTACAAATGCGACAGACAGACATTAATTCAAAGGAAGGATTTTTTTTCTTTTTTTTTAGTTACAGAAAGCCTTTGAAACCACTGACTATAAGATATTATTTATCAAATTACAGAAATATGGTATCTGAGGTCTGGCTTGTGATTGGCTAACCAGCTATTTGGAGGACAGGCATCAATCTGTGTGTGTTGATGAAATGAATTCAAACTTTTTAAAGGTTAATTGTGGAGTTCTGCAGGGTTCTGTTCTCAGGTTATTGTTATTCATATTCTACATCAATGATTCATGTTTGGTTTCCAGCTCACTCACATGTATTTTATTTGCTGATGATACAACAATATTTTGCAATGGAGAAAATCTAAAACAACTTCTGGATACATTGGAGAAGGAACTTCAAACACTTAAAAAATGGTTTGATGTGAATAAATTATCACTTCATCTTGGCAAAAGAAAATGCATGATATTCAGAAACCGGCCACCAGACCCTGACTTCAAAATTACAATAAATGATTTTGAAATTGAAACCGCGTTTGAGGACAAATTTAGGTGTAATGATTGACAATGAGCTGAAATGGAAATCTCATATCAACAATGTTTTAACAAAAATATCAAGAACCATTGGGATTCTGTATAAAGCTCAAGACCAGAAATCTCTTTACATGCTGGATGATTCACTCATTGCCCCATACATGACATACTGCAAAGAGGTCTGAGACACAGATACAAAACAAGTACACACCCATTTTTTCCTGTTTGACAAATAATGATAATAATAGTTATAAGATAATTAAAAATAAATAAATTACAATTAAATATTTTGAATAAAGAAATACAATAAATCATAAGTAATAAACCATATCTTTTACCAGCTGAATAAACTTAAATGTTCAGATTTAGTACAGTGCAAAACAATGCAAACAATGTTTAATGCCAAAAATCAGCAAATACCACAAAGTATCCAGACGTTTAAAATTAGAAATAGTTGATACGATGTGAGGGGAACACTAATTTCTCAAAAACCAAATATCACAACATTTGCAAAATCTCATCATCTGTCTGTAAAGAGGGTTAATCTGTGGAATTCTTCTTTTGGAAAATAAAAACATGTGATACATTGGTGACTTTAAAACAGCTGTACAAGAATCGAACAATACCTCAAGCACGACGGATTTGTGTGAGCTGGAAAGTGACCTCTGACACCTGTGACGCTTTCCGTCTAGCTGAGCTTGTTCACCACAGTCTTGATGCTATTGTTTCATTTTTTTTTATTTTTGATTGTATGTTAATTGATGCATTCGTTTGTTGCTTTCCTTAAAAAAAAGAATAGAATATCATGGATAAGATGAATGAAAGAAAAACTTATATGACTTGGATATCAGCTCTTTTGTGTGTGTGTGAGGTGGCTCTTAAAAGAGCCGTTGTGTTGTTGTGGAGCTGCAGACAGTCTAAGCTCTCTCTCCGCGGATGCGGCGGGCCAGCTGTATGTCTTTGGGCATGATGGTGACTCTCTTGGCGTGGATGGCGCAGAGGTTGGTGTCCTCGAACAGACCCACCAGGTAAGCCTCGCTGGCCTCCTGCAGAGCCATGACAGCCGAGCTCTGGAAGCGCAGGTCGGTCTTGAAGTCCTGAGCGATTTCTCGGACAAGGCGCTGGAAGGGCAGCTTGCGGATGAGCAGCTCGNGGAGCCGCGCTGCTCTTAAAGCGGAGCAGCGGCTGTGAAACGGTGACGCTGCTTCAGAGCTGCGGCTCGTGATAGGCCGGAGAGCGCTCTTGGAGCTCAGCCCCGCAGAGGAGGGGGACAGAGCCCCCGACTCGAGCTCAGCTGCTCATTGGACAGAAACGTGTTGAGACTGTGGAGCGGAGCTG
The DNA here is from genome assembly GCA_008086565.1 of Thalassoma bifasciatum. Taxonomy (NCBI): domain Eukaryota; kingdom Metazoa; phylum Chordata; class Actinopteri; order Labriformes; family Labridae; genus Thalassoma; species Thalassoma bifasciatum. Next base: position 31,758 of record RPOG01003493.1, read on the forward strand.
AGCTCGGGCCGCCCTCTGCTGCTCTGCTGGAAGCCTCTCTACTGGTTGGTGCGCCGGGAAAACGCGCGCGCTCTGGGCGTATATTAGAAGGACTTTGAGCTGCGGAGACCATCATTTCTCTGAGTCCAGACTCCAGAAAGAACCAAACATGAGCGGAAGGGGCAAAACCGGTGGCAAAGCCAGAGCTAAGGCCAAGACCCGATCATCTCGTGCCGGGCTCCAGTTCCCCGTGGGTCGTGTCCACAGACTGCTGCGTAAAGGCAACTATGCCCAGCGTGTGGGAGCCGGCGCCCCCGTCTACCTGGCGGCTGTGCTGGAGTACCTGACCGCTGAGATCCTGGAGTTGGCCGGGAACGCTGCTCGCGATAACAAGAAGACCCGTATCATCCCCCGCCACCTGCAGCTGGCTGTCCGCAACGACGAGGAGCTCAACAAGCTGCTGGGCGGAGTCACCATCGCTCAGGGAGGCGTGCTGCCCAACATCCAGGCTGTGCTGCTGCCCAAGAAGACCGAGAAGGCCGCCAAGAAGTAAACACTCTACAACTCAAAACAACACAAAGGCTCTTTTAAGAGCCACACACCTCCAGCAGAGAGCTGACATCCCTAAACACTGTTATCATGGTATCTGACATTTAGTCAGATTACTTGTCGAGTGCAGATGCGCTGCAGGGTGCAAGAAAAGCAGGTATTTAAGACCTCACTAAGAACAGTGAGAAGGAGAGGCTTCAAATCTAGAGCTAGAAGGACAATACCATGTTTTTTCAAACCGCAAGCGAATAAACCATCGAATTTGTGTCGTGGGTGCACCAGCATCTAACTAGAGACGGGCTAAGCAGTTCTTTAAGTGAATCGAATCATTAGAATCAGTTCAGTCAAAAAATTCGTAGAAATCATTACTGTCATTCAGTACATCACCGCATATATCACTCAATATCCCGTGAACTGATACAACGCTGTCTATTCAGTTTCCTATGCTACTAACTGCTGACAAAACTCACTTTACTCATGGTTGTCCTCCAGAAACATAACCCAAGTCACCACTGGGTCGACTTATACTGAAATATAACCCAAAGAATAAAAACTACTCAATAAAATGCAGAACCAGCTAGAACTAACAACAAACACATGTTGTACAAGAATATTCCCACAATCCCTTGGGAATGGCCAGGATGCTACAATACGTTTACATTGCCAAAACAGGTGTGACATAAAAAAAATGTGCACACAGTTAAACATCTAGTGAAATAAGCTAAACAGATGTGCAAAAAGAGCATGCAGTGCAAAACATAAAATATCAATAAAATATTAATAAGATAGACGATATATCTGTATATTAGACACATAACAACATTAAAATTATCAACTTTAAAGTATAAAAATATGATCAAAAAGTGTACAGAGTGTTTGATATTTATACGTTACATACATTTTCAGGACCAGTCAATGGCTTTGGTCCGTTCTGTGTCTCTCTCTCTCTGTCAGCTCGCGATTCGTTCACGTACTGGATGTACGTGTCTTCAGTACGTTCAGTACGAATCACTGATTCGGAGCTCCAGCTCAGAGCTGTGTCTCGCTTTCTCAGTCCGTCAGTGATTAATTCATGAAATAAACGTTATTTGAAACCATCAGAATTAATCTTAAAACAGTCAGCTGAGTAATTATGGATATAGAAGCAGTTTGCGAACCGACAGCAGCCATAAAAAGCTCATATATATTTTCGCGAAACCNCGCACAGCGCGTGGATAAAGCGGGAATCGGTCAGAGATTTCAGACAAAGCCTGACCCCCCTCTGTGTTCAGTCTCCAGTCCTAACACTAACCCAGCCAATCCTGCAGCAGCTACAGCACAGCTTTGTTTGTGTGGAGCTCCTTTAAAGGAAGCAGCCCCAACTGAGACACTTGACATTTCTCTGAGACTCTGAGTCTGCAGCCTGGAATCATGCCTGAGACAGTGAAAGCGCCCAAGAAGGGCTCCAAGAAAGCCGTGTCTAAAGCCACCAAGAGCGGCAAGAAGAGGAGGAGGACCAGGAAGGAGAGCTACGCCATCTACGTGTACAAGGTCCTGAAGCAGGTCCACCCCGACACCGGGATCTCCTCTAAGGCCATGGGCATCATGAACTCGTTCGTGAGCGACATCTTCGAGCGCATCGCCGGTGAGGCCTCTCGTCTGGCTCACTACAACAAGCGCTCCACCATCACCTCCAGGGAGATCCAGACCGCCGTCCGCCTGCTGCTGCCCGGTGAGCTGGCCAAGCACGCCGTGTCTGAGGGAACCAAGGCTGTGACCAAGTACACCAGCTCCAAGTAAAGAGCTCTGCTCTCAACACAAACCAACGGCTCTTTTAAGAGCCACCCACTCACAACTAAAGTCAATACCTTCCTGATTTATAGCATTATAGCAGTGATACTTTCAGACATGACGGAAAAAATGTGGTGCGTGCCTGTAGCAATCAGAGACTCGTCTTGAATTGTGAAGAGAAAATAAAGATAAACCGCTTTGTGTATAAGCTGCTATCATGAGTACCGCATGTAACAGACCTTGCTTTATTCTTTATTGCATTCCCTCGCTCTCGATCAGTTCAATGCATCCAGCTATATCGCCTTTTTCCCAGACATAGGGTTGTCCCTGTAAAAGGTGTTAGAAATCAATAATAGCATCAGCATCTTGCAACATTTTTGACATTTTTTACCTTGTTTTGTCATTGATTTTATTCATTTTATTCATGCATCATCAGTCGCAGAGCTCCTCTCATCCTGCAGATAAGAATATTTGAATTTTAGCGCCAGAAAAAAAGGGGGACAAAAGACGCGGGAAATGACGGACCCTGCAACTGTTGAGTAGGGATGGGGTGAATTATATTTGCCCATAGTCAGAGACTCCTCCCTAACTCGACAGTAAGTGTCAATAAATCATCATGCCTCTCTTCAACTGATTGACACAACAACGTCTTATTATTTAATGAGAATTGATACAAAGGTTTATAATTGTTGATCAGCAAATGTGTCAGCAGCCACTAAGGTCACCTCGTCTTGTAGACAGAAATATTACTGTCTATTATATTACCACAGACAGAAAAAAGGAGAGGAATAAGCGCGGTAACAGAAAGGACCTGGCAACCCTGCTGTGTAGGATCAGACTCAGTCAGTGTGAGGTGTGTGTGGCATCATGGTTTATTAATATTTTAATCACACATAAAAAGTGTCTATAACCCACTGCAAAAAAGTTGTCATTGTAACCCCCCTTAATTATTATTATTGTTATTATCATCAGTAATAGTAGTTGTGTCATCTCACCAATTAGTTTTACGAGGAACGATTACATAATAATAATGGTTAGTACATGTTTGTGTCTCAACTCTGACTCAGAGGAAACGACACAGGAGTCCAAACGAACCTGATAGAAAGTGATTTATTTCACATGAACAACAGAAATAAAAGGAAGAGAGGCTCTAGTTTTGATAGCGAGGCAACAGGTGCTAGAAGATCCGCACGGACAGATACAGCGCTGAGGAAAGGGGAAACACGTTGATCGGTCTGCTTTGTGCGTTTGATCAATTTAATTAAAATCAAAGAAAGTTCCTAGAGTCAAAACTAAAAAAAAACTTACTTCCAACTAGTAATTATTCATACTGTCTCTCAATCATTATTCTCATTCAAAGCGTAAGAATGTAACTCCTCAGAGGATGACAGTGGGTGGCCCTGAAAAGGACCTTTGGGTGTTGTAGAGCGCACACAGACAGCAGCTTAACCTCCGAATCCGTAGAGGGTGCGTCCCTGTCTCTTGAGAGCGTAAACCACGTCCATGGCGGTCACGGTCTTCCTCTTGGCGTGCTCGGTGTAGGTGACGGCATCACGGATGACGTTCTCCAGGAAAACCTTGAGGACACCGCGAGTCTCCTCATAGATGAGACCGGAGATACGCTTGACTCCGCCACGGCGAGCCAGACGGCGGATAGCGGGCTTGGTGATGCCCTGGATGTTATCACGGAGGACTTTGCGGTGACGCTTGGCGCCTCCTTTACCCAGTCCTTTTCCTCCTTTGCCTCTTCCGCTCATTTTCGCTGATCAGCTTGATAAAGCAGAATGTGAAGCTGTTCAGACTGTCCAGAGGTTTAAAGACTGCATGAGGACGTAGCAGTGCTCAGAGGCAGCGCCTTTCTTCTTCCTCCTCTTCCTTTTGTTGCTCTGTGTGGGTTTTGTTTCTCCTCATAGATCAGCGCCCTCTGCCGAACTACGTTCACTCCTGAT